>WUCR03259023.1:0-14128 GCA_009858155.3 Phymanthus crucifer
AACGCGGCGTGTGGCCCAGCGACCAGGCCGTAGACCAGCTGCGCAAACTCTCTCGCACCCCCGATCTGGAGTGGGCCATCATCTTCAACGCCGACGATCACAGCAAGCCGGGCAGCCACTGGATGGCGCTCCACCATCCCGCCGACAAAGAGGCGCCCGTGCAGTTCTGGGATTCCTACGGCACCACGGGATTTCCCCACTACGACCAGTACGTGCACGAGATCCTGCGCTGGCCCCACCTGCAACTGGTGGTCCAGAACAGGGCGCTCCAGAGCGAGGACACCTACGTGTGCGGCCACTATGCGCTGTCCTATGTGTGGGGGGCCGGCCGCCACTACGACCCCAAAGCCTGGGTCCGGGGATTTCCGGGCCCTCCGCGGGTCAACGACAGGATGGTCTGCGAACTGCTCTGCGCCCACATCTTGCCTGCCGTGCCGGGGCTGGCCCAGAGAATGGCCCGCAGCGGTGGGAAAACCTCGCTGTGCAACCAAGGTTGCGATTGCTTCAACGCGCGCTGCCCAGGACGGACGCCGAACGAGGGAGAGAAGAGAACAGTACCAAAGTCTCGGTCGTAAAGTTTTAATAGTTGTAACAATAATCATAAGAACGGTAAATAAAGAAAGCATGTTCACTATTCTACGCAGTTCGTTTTTTTCTTCATTCCTCCTGCTCGTCTTCGGACACCACATAGGGATTCGCTATGACGATGCTCGCCTTGGAATTTTCACCGTTGCGCTTTAGCACCACCACTCGCTTCTTGGGCGACGCTTGGGACTCTTCTTTTTTCTTGTCGTCTTCCCAACCCTCTCCATAATTCCAGGGAATGGTTTCGTCAGAATCGTTGTAAGGCGAGTCGCTAATATTCTCATCGAACATGAAGTAAGGCCATCCTCCGTGAGCGGCCCACGGGTCTTTCAGGGACAGCTTGTCTTCTTTTTGCGCCTGCTCGCTACAGACCGAGATCTTTCGACGGCACGTCTGCACGTCATTCTGTCGCGCGTAGATGCTCGGCACAAAACGCAGATGACGCATCCCTTGAAAATTGGGCACAAACTCGTGGACCATGGCGTAGACGCAACGAGGACAGAACATACCCTTCGTCTTCATCAGGTGCTGATCTTGCGTCACGGACGCAAAGATCTGATCGAACTTCTTCTCAACAGCTGAAGGGTCGGCATTGGCCTGGTTCCAGCGCTCCATCTTGTTGCACCACGTGCAAAATCGAGCCACCGCTTCTATCCGATGCCTGAAGTGATCGAACCGGTCATCCACGTGAGCATGCAACCAACTACGATAGGTTCCGTTGCGCATGAACACCACTCCTTGGCGGGCGTCAAAAAAGATGCCGTCGGTGATGCAGGACTCGTGAACGAGAAACGGAGGAATGAATTTCTCGCCATCTGGAGACTTACTGCTCAAATTCAACGGCGGCTGATTGAGCAGGTCGATCTTGGCCCGGGGATACACGAAAAATTCGATGCCGTACTTTTCGGCCACGGGGTCGGGATAATAAACGTCGCCAGACTTCTCGATGTAGTTTTCGTAATACTCGTAGTTCTTGGCCTTCAGTCGCAGACTGTTGATGAACGTCAGGAGTCCATCACTGTCTGTACTCATGATCGTCATCGATTTGACGGGGTTCGTTTCATATCGATGCAACACCGTCCAGTTTTCTTGGCGCTCCCACTCTTGGGTATCCTCGTTCCATACGTCGTTCACTCTCTCGGGTAGACAGGTGGCGACGGTCTCAAAGTACTTCCGAAAGAAGTCACGCACACTCACCGCTTCGGCCAGAAAAACGTCGTGCAGCGGTGGGGGAAAGTTGTCTTTCACGATGACCTCCATCCACATCAGCGGCTCCAGTCTCTTTGTGAACTCGAAACGATAGTGGTTACGGTCAGCCGGCGATCTCTTAGAGTGCCAATTCACGTACATTTCCATCATGGACAGATAATAGACCTGCATGATCCCATATTCCAAATCCGCGCGCTCGGTGGAAGACCACAGGAGGCTCGGAATGGTGTTGGGAAAACCGCACCCACGCACCACGCTCTCTCGGTGGTGAAACAACCGATGAGCATAGTCGGTCTCATCAGGGGTGGTGTACCCTTCTAGACGTTTGGTCTTCTCTATATAATACGTGTTCAATCGTCGGGTGCGCTCTTTTTCCAGAGCCGCCTGCAACGTCGCCGCATCCTTCACATCCTGGGCGAGCGAAAACAATTGTAAGAAGCTGTTCGTGTCGCAAAGAATGGGTTCTAAAAACAATAAAACGAAAAGGCAACGTTAATATCCCCAAGGGTAAGTGGTCACGCGATCCGGCAGGATTCTACGTTTCACATAGCAAAACTTCAGTCGCTTGTCGAGGCGTTGAGTGCGCAAACGTCGACTCTTCACGTCGCGAACAATAGAGTGTGGGTACGATACTTCAAACTCGGTCACCGTCTCTCCCACCACCAACTCGCTCATACGATCCAGGTTGATCTCCTCCTCCGCTTTTGGAGTCAGCGTAACCCCTTTGCACTTGACCACCTGACGCCCCGATTTCTCTCGGTAAGCATACGACTTGGGACCCATGGCCACAAACTCTACCAACCAATTCTCGTCGGGCCCCCCTTCCGTCTCATCCGTCAACTCCCCCAAGGCATTGCCGAGCGGTAAATCGACCTCTCGACTCAAATCCGTCTCGTACACTACCGAGTCGGTGTCGCAGTAAAGCACTCTCGCCCCCAGCCGGTGCAAATACGAATAGAGATGGAGACGAGCGTAAGACGTCACAAACGCCGCCACAATCACGTTGACGTTGAATTGGTCAGGTAAGGCCTCCTTTTCCTCTCGATACTGCACTTGCACCATGTCGTCGGTCAAAACCGTCACGTACGTCACCTCGTAAGTGTCGTCCTCAATCAACCGAAAATACTCCTCGGGTTCGGTGATGAACCGCGTCTGCGTCTTGTGAGGGTTTTGGGCAAACTTGCCCCACAGCGAATTCAACATCAACTTGCTGATGAACCGCATCGACGGATTCTTCACGATCTTGTCGGGATCCAGGCAAACGCCCTCCTTGGCGTACACCTCGTCCAAATACGCTTGACGCGCCTCTTCTCCCTCGCACGGCCAACCCGACGCTTGCATTTTACCCTTGAGCCCCTCTTTGACGTAGTCGCGAAACAATTCCCGAGACCGTCGATTGTAATGCCAGATCTCGTGCACGGCGTACAGCACATAATTCAACTCGAGAGCTCGTTTCAATTCCGGCGTCGTCCACACTCCCATCAATCGACGTTCCGCCCTCGAGTGCTCGCATTTCTCGTCGTCGTCGTCGTCGTCGTCGTCGACATCGCCCGCCTTGACAGCACACGCATGGCAGAGGGAAAACATCAGGCGAGTCGAGGCGATCTCCGGCAAGAGGGGCATTAAAAGGCCTCGCGGAGGATCCACTTCGCACTTGATCACTCCAAAATAGCTTTCGTCCGCAATCATCTCGCTTACTTCGGTGACGTTACGAAGACGCTCGTCATTTCCATAAATGATTTCCGGATGCCCGATCGGATAAGGATGGGCCTTCTGAGAGTGGGGATAGAGCGATGTCACATCAAAATAACGTATGCGTCGACGATTCTCTCTTTCCCAGCACGTGGCGGCCGTTCGACGACTCCACTCTTCCGGTGTCCACTCCCTGACCTCTTCGTAAGGCACGTCGAAGACATTAGCATACATGCGAAACACTTCCACGCGTCCTCCACACAGCGCCTTGCGAGGATAGAGGGGAATCAGAGACTGCAACGCCACCGAGGGTACAAACTCCAACTCTTTGCGTTCTCGCATCCACTCGTGACCCCATTTCTCTACCACCGTATAGCCCCGCTTCTGAATCTCTCGCGTCTGACGCAATGTTGCCTCGTACAAATCTCGCATCGATTTGCCCTTCACTCGATTCACGCTTTGCGGTCCCGAATAACACTCGGGACACCCGTGCCAATAACACCCGTGGTACTGATACACCGTCTTCGTTCGAGCATCGTACCCATCCACTTTCACGCCCCCCACTTTAAACTCGCCTCCGCCGTTCAGTGCCGTCTGCAGCCCCCGCACATTCAGACTCTCCAACCACTCCAAAGCTTCACACGATTGCTGGTCTTCGCCGCGATACCCCGTAGACGGAATGACGCTCACCGTCATAGGCCGAAGAAAATTTTTGCGAAATATCCCCATGCACATACTGGCAAGCGTGATGAATTCCTGAAAACACTCGACGCCATACTGCTTGAAAATCATCGTGCGAAACTTCAGGCATCCCTGCATGAGAACTTTGACGTCCTGTTTGCAGTACTTCTCCAGCTCCTTCTGGAGATCAAACACCTCTCGCCGGGCACTACGCTCCTCCAGCCACTCGCGAAGCGCCGCAGCTTCCGCAGGCCTCATCTCTTCCACTCCATAAAACTTAGCATCGGGATAGGGACCGCGATACGAGGCGTTTTCGGGCGTGTTGAAGAAATGGGGGAACCATCCTTTCTCACAGGCCTCCAAGCCGAACGCCTTGGGAAACATGCGCAACGCAATCGGAATGAAATTCAAACTGTCTTTAAACACGCGCTTCCCCACCCGCACCGTCAACACTTTTCCCCCTTGCAACAGAGGCTTCTTAGGGGCGCAATTGTTCTCGATGCACCACTGCAGTATGGGATACGAGTCATACCCCTTAAAATTATGAGCCATGAACAGGTAACCCGCGTTCTCCTCATCGTGATACATCCACCGACAAAAAGCCTCGAGCGAAGCAAAGACAAAAATACGCTGGCGACCACACCGTCCTACGCATGCCCTCTCGGGCGGCTCTAAGTAACACATCTCACACGCTCGAATCGCTACAGCCATGTTTACCACGTGACCCTGTGCTTCCAACGGTTGCGTTTCAAAATCAAAAAAGCAATAACGAAAGTGTTCCGCCACTTCTTCTTCTTCTTCCACCAATCCCGACTCTTCTCCCCCCTCTTCTTCTTCCTCCTCCACCGAAGGAAGAGTAGGCACCCAAGGCTGCATATAACACAAATGTTCTCCTCTAACAACATACTGCTTGCAATTGGAACAGCGATACTGATGGCAGACGTGGCGCCCCTCTGCAAAACGATTCACCGTCTTTTCACACTTCTTGCACCAATAGAATTGAAAACACGCCGTCTCCAAGTGCTTCTCATAGCACTCGCCGTTGAAAAACTTGCGCTGACACGATCGACAGTAACGCGCATTCTCAGGGCCGCAGGGGTGGTGAGGGGGAAACGTCTTGCATTGGCTGCAAGCACGAGTACACTTATGCTGCTTCTTGTCGCTGTATCCCTTTCGGCATTCTTCGCAATAATAGCTCTTCCCCAACCAGGCCGTCATCGATGTAATGACGTCATAATGCTGCTGATAATAGTTCAAATACACGTGATGCTTTCGCAAATGCGCCGGCTTGTTCGTATTTCCCGAAAACACCACGCATCTCTTTTCCTGATCAAACACGTTTAAAATGGTACCGGGATGGACGGCGTCCAAACAACTCTGCATTTTTAAAAACTCGGTAAACCCGCAGGGATGCCCCTTAGCAATTCCCGCTTCGGTACAATACGCTTCGGGCGTCGAAAGCAAAGGTCCTTCTTTTTCCCCGAGCAAGCGCAAACTTTCATAAACAGCCGAACCGAAACAATCCTCGGCCACATCCACCTCTTTGAGAGATCTCTTGCGCTTCTTGACGGCAATGGGGTCTGCGTCGGCATAGGAAAATCTGACGCGCGATCTCTTGGTACGAATCCCCGACGAAAAACACTCGTGGCTTTCGTAGTCGCCTTTTTTCACGGCCCACCGGCATCGAGCACAAAAGCGATAGGCATCGTAAGACGCTGGATAGTAGAGCACGCACGGCTGATTCAAAATAAACACTCGCTCGCGCCTCCCACAACCGACTAACAAAAAGACCCACGAATCCGCATACTCTTGACTCATCCACGCCGTCTCTATTTTTCCACCCGCCGACAAACGCAATATCAAAACCGGGTGCTGATAGCCGGCTTTAAGCCATCGCTCAGCCACCTCCTTCCAAGTCAACGTCAGATTGCGGCGAGGGTTCAGGCGCAGCGCTTTGGTATATTCTGGATAGGACAATCGGGCCACCGCAGGAACCTTGCGCATAAACGCTCGTAACATTTCTTGAGCCGACGTCTCTATTTCCGCTTCTCCCTCTTCGTCCAAAGGCGCTTCAAGAATACCGTGCTGCAACATCCAACTCACCCACTTCTCTCTTTCTTTCTTGTCTTTCGAAAACGAATAAGGACATTTTCGACGACCCTTTCCTTGCACTCCCTCTACCACGGTAACGGCGACTTCAAACGACCCCGCCAATACAAAGTCCCTTCGCGACTGCTGAATTTGTTCCATGACGTACATGATCTCTTCTACTCTATCGTTCACACCGTTCTCGTGCCACCGGCGCACAGCAATTTGAACGGGCGTCGTCAAATTACCTCCGCGAATACTAAACCCCAGAAAATCTACGTCGGGACGCAACCCTTCTGCCCTCGCTACTTCGGTGACCACGGTTCGCAATAAAATCACGAGGCGTTCTAATCCTTCGTCAATGTTAAGCACAGGCACCAGATGCTTGATTTTAAATTCATAATCAATATTTCGCGTATTAAACTTATTAGCGTTTCGAGTCACCACCCGGCTCGTCTGGCGCACATCCACATCTATGTTATATAAAAAGCATACAAAACAAAATTAATGTACCTGAACTTTGAAAACCACGATCAAAATTTGTGATTTGCAGTTTACTGCTCACGAACGTGATGTCGGGCTGACCTGCTCTTCGACGAGCTTCCCCGTCGGCGTCTAACGGAGAACCAGGATTAGCATGGACGTGAGCACGGAGTTCTTGATTGAGTTGAGGCATGGCAATACGCAGAAAACACCCTCGGAGAAAGAAACTATACAGCACAACCAGTTCGTCACCACGAACCCACTACATTTCCCACCCCTATTTATACTCATGAAATGAATGAAAAAATGAAAAAACACACATTCCTCTCCTCTTTTTTCCTCATCCTATCCAAATTCGTCAATAGGGGGGGAGGGGGACCCCCTATTAACCTTGACCTTCATAGACTTGTAAACCCCCTATTTTTAGATAAAAACTGGCCAAACCGGTTATTAAAGGGTTATAAGTACGAGTGTTTGGCGCTCAAAATTACATTCGCTCGACCAGAAACCTTGGAAATCTTTTGAAATCTACGAGAAAACAACCCCAAACCAACCGCCAAAAGCCATGTCTCAAACCACCGATCAACCCATGCTCAGCCCACCACAAGAACAGGGAAACTCAGAGCCTGAGGAAGAAACCCCTCTACCCCCAGAAACGCCAACAGCAGCAGCACAAGATGCAGCCACAACCGCCGCCGCCGCCATAACACCGCCACCCTCGTCCTCCTCCTCCACAGCATCCGCCAATGAAGAGGTTTGTGATGAATCTTTTTTTACGGACTTGACCGATTTTTTCGTACAAACATTCAGAGCTCGAATGCTTGAACAAGATGATAATTACCTCCCGTCGTGTCTGATCTGTGGCTGGGGTACTGGTGGGTTATTAATCAGACTAGAGACGTGTTGCAAAGAAATTGTTCACGCAGAATGCGCATGGGTTGAATGGGAAAAACAAAGAACCACTATTAAGAAATGTCCCTATTGTAAGCAAGATTTTAAAACCACCCTTGAAGAAACATTTTATCTAGTGATGCAGAAGGAGACCAAGGACGGAAAACTTTTATTCTGCGGGGAACACATGTATAAAGCTGATATGAATGATGATTTTTATAGACGCCATCCAAATCTTCCCCGCGTAAACGAAGAGCGGGTGAACCAGAAAATGAAAACCTCGGCGGAACAAGCGATGCTCAAGATCTCGAACTCTTGGAAAGTCTGGTGAGTGCCTTACCACCTCCCCGTTTGCCTTCCACGGGACTTTGGAATACAACTGTCAATGACTGCATTTTATGCCGATGCAGTCTTACTTCTAACCTTGCGCGACATCGAAGCCTTATTACAAAGTGCTGTGGGAAACCCGTACACCCCATGTGTGTTATGAGACGGTACTACTTTCGTCAAAGACAAACTTGTATTTGCGCTGCTCGCGTAGAGTTGAGAACGGGGGGAGAAAAAATTTATAACGAATACCCTCCCAGATTTTCACGCAAGCAAAACATCGTCTTCTGTCCCGGTCCCTTGGCATGTGACATTCTAAGTAATGAACATGTGAGTAAACAGCGGGCATTGGGAAAATGCATTTTACAATACGCCCAAATGCTCAACGCTCTAGAATCCAAACGAAGACGCGGTTTTGTTGGCAAAGTTCGGTTTGAAACGAATGAGGCAGATTTAGGAATGCAAGACGAATGCTATCGATTCTTTATAGCAGATCAGCACCAACGCAAAGTTTATTCATTTATAGGATTTCAAAAACATTGAAGATTTACCCTGCCTGAGCCGAAGTGTATTGAACCATTTAGATGTGCTTAAATTTAGACGCTTCACTCACCGCTTGCACGATATAGCCTCTAATGTTAGATTTCACAGCATAAAAGATGTGCCGCGTCTGACGCCTCGGGCCAAAAAGTTTTACCGCGAACACAGCATCTTAAACGAAGAAACCTTTGAACCGCTCATTAAAATCCTAGATGTGCTCAAAGATACCACCGATAATTATGCTGATGAAATCGCTAGTTTCACAGAAAACTATTCCAATGCGGGTCCCAAAATAGTGGAAGAACTTACGCGCGGCGCACGAGAAATAGCCGAAGCTGCCCATCCCGGCGTGTTTAAAACCTACTTCACTTCGGCCTATGAATCAGGACTGAACGAAAATTTTTAAAAAATTCACCTATAGGATTGGCACCTCCAGGGAGCAATGCTCATTACCACCAACATCATATCCCTGTACCAGGGACTCATGGTGATTACAAGACTAAAAGAAGAAATAGATCTGTTCCTGGTGTCTATCAATGATAAGCCAGGATCTACAACCGAATTGCAGCATCCGCTACTCAACTTTGTACACGTGTTTCGATTTACCTTTCTGCCCGAGTTTGAAAAAAAAATAGAAACTAGCATTCGAAAATTAAACACGCTTTATATCACGAGCCCTGTTGAACCCATTTTCTGCTCCTACGACTAGGTTAAAAGATGCGTTATATGCTTGGAAGACATGCTACTACCTGACGAAGACTATATTCAATTTACTTGTTGCTGCGCGTACATTCATAAAATATGTTTTAGCAGTCTCTGTAGAACTGCAACCGGTCCATTCCAAACTAGATGTCCCTATTGTAGACAACTTATGAAAGTCAAAGATTTCCACTGTTTCGCTTCAAACATATATGATCCTTTTGATAAGAGCATTTCCATTCCTTCCCTTATGGAACAAATCAAAATAAGGTTCCATATTAAATCGACTCAATACGAATTTTGGGCTTGTCAACTTTGTTTCAAATTGATTCGAGATGAAATAGCTCTGTACCATGAATGTAGGGGTAGTGAATGTTACAGCCCGAACCAATGGTTCTATCATCTAGCGTGTGTGGGTGAACGTATCATAAACGGAGAAACATTAACATGTCCAGAACATCAGCAATCGATCGAAAACGACAAATCTCCTCATGTTCCTCTCAAACTAGTTCTTTATTTGCTAATCCATGACAAAACAAATCCATATAGATCTCGTGAAATATATAAAGATTTAGAATACCAGAGTTTATTGCACGTTGCCCACTTGTTTAAAGCTTATAATTTTGTCTATTAGATAGGAAAACGTTCAATAAAGTTTTTACTACTTGTGCTTTATAACACGCTTCGTGCCTTTTCCACTCTTCCCCTTCTTCTTCTTCTTCTTCTTCTTGTGCTGGATTTCTTCTTCCTCACTTGAAGATTCATCTTCTTCTTCTTCATCGGAAGACTCGAGTACTACCACCCTTTTGCGTTTTTTCTTACGTTGGACTACTTCTTCTTCCTCGCTGCCATCATCGTCATTTCCTTCTTTCTTTCCTTTAGCCGCCGATTGTTGTTCATCTATCAGCGCACTGAAAGAACTCTCGTCTGCGGATTCGTTGTGAACGAACATGAATTCCCCACACTCGATGTTTGGCCAGCGCACGGGACAAGCGTAGAACGTTTTCCCTGGACATTCGACGTTCCCTTCCTTGCTTAACTTCGTCTTGGTTATGCCAATCTTGCAACGCAAGCGATGTTGACAGAAAGGTATCTTTTTCCACTCGAAAGTCTCCGAGATTCGCTCGAAGTCCTCCTTCAGCATGTTTAGATTGCATCCCAGCTTGGCGGTCGAAAGAACTCGCAATTTGGCTTGCTTGGAGTTGCAACTAGCCAACTTCTTCGAAAGATTTTTCTGATCGACCACAAATCCGCAACGCACATACACGTCGCCACTATCTGCTTTAGATTCCTTAACAGGGACGCCACACCAACACGAAGCCATGATTGTTTCTTGAACTGATGTGTGAAAAAGAGTCGGGCACATCACTCGCTTAAATAAGACTTCGATCGAAAAACCGGTTATACGTGTTTTTTTAATGTCGATCCATTTAAGCGGGAACCTTCCCGCCTTTTCTCTATCACATCAAAATTTGAAAAAACGCGCCATTAAAACTATTGTTTACCCTCCTTTTTTTAGATACAACGGAATGCCCGGGAAGATGGTCTGGCAGTGGGCCCGCATTCATTAATTAACCTCTGGCTTTACGAGAGATTACAGTGCAAATGCTTCCGCTTCTGTCAATCTAAACTCAGCTTTGATCCAATTAGCTTAGACAAATTCAGGCTAGCGCTCCTATGTCCTCATTGCAAACATTCTTATACTTCCTCTTTTAAAACTCAAGCACTCTTTCGATTTGCTTCGTACTCCACTTACAAAGAATGTTTATTCTCATTCACCAAATATGGTAAAAATATTGGCTCATTTTTATTCAAGTACACGCGCCGACTTATTTGGGCCGCAGGGTGGAAAAAAACATTCTTGACCTATGGTCTCAACATCGGAATATTTGTTACGGAGCTTCATCAAATAGAACACTGTTTTGTTCTCATCGAAAAAAAATGCGAGACTCAAAGATACATGTGGTGGAGTAAAAACCGAAAAGTTCATTTCAGCACTCTATACACGGACAGATGTGAAATTGTTATATGATCTTCGTTTTTTTTCTTCTTACTATAGATTAAAGAACACGAGAAAAGAGCTCCTAAAGAAGAAATTGAATTTTTGGCTATGATGGAGATGGAAGAAGATGAACCCATAAGCATTGACCAGTGTAGACGTATTTTTTTCGTCATCGCACAGATTCCTTACGCTACTATCATAGTGCAAAACATCAATTCTATCTTTAGAGCACTCTTCCCTAAACGTTCTGTTTGTATTATAAACGATGAACTTCACTTCGAACCGCCAAAAGGTCTAACGGCAACCACGGTCCCAAAAACCGGAAAAATGCACTGCTATCCTAACTATAATCCTCGTGTACTTTTTGATCAACTATCCCAAATCTGCGATAACTATAATCAATACCTCTATACCAGCGATTTTAGCACATGGCTTTCAAAGTGCAGTCATTTTATTATAGATTTTTTAAACTTGCATCCATACCCCGATGGAAACGGTCGCATCGCGCGATTCTGCTTTGTTCATTTCTGCACTCAACGCATTAGAATTAGAAACGTGGTTCTTTGTAATATAGTCATGCCACGTCCAAGACAATTTCCACATCCCATACAAGATTGGGCCCAAATGATTCACGACAAAGATTATGAAAGGTTGAAAACCATATTAGTTCACTCGCTCTCTATCTACTTCGAAGAGCGCGCTAAAAAATCCTTTTTTGATCTCTTTTAGATTGCATCTAATCGATATGATGGTTGGTACGTCACCTTCAATGGCGATCAACTAGAAACCCGCTTTAAATGCAACTGCGGAAAACAATCTCCATCTGATGTTGCTTTTTTCATTAGTGAAAGATATGGTATTTTAGAAGAAACGTGTCCGCATAGACTAATGGCTTACCCCGGGTGGGGAGTTCAAATTATCGACTACCCTACTTATGTGGCTATAATTAACTATAAGGCTTCGAAAATCTAAATATTTCCATCAGAGGAATATCAAGGTCTCCCTCTCGTTAAAGATCTGTTCACTCTTTATGATTGAACATGACTTTAACGACAGGGAAGCTGGAAAGAAATAACTCCTCACTCTTCCTTTGTTTCTTCTCACAGAAAGAAAAAGTTGTCGCATCTGTAGAAAAAAGCTTCGATGATATGGACGACTTTATGGCGGGTGCTGAGGAATTATCTTTTAGCCAGCGTAGAACCCAGCATCTTGTTCTAAAAAACACCAAACGATGGTGGAGTAGAAAATTGGCTGATGTTCGCGGTCAATGTGATCGAGCTTTCACAGAACTTGAAAAACAGTTTCAAGAGGACATAGAAAAACTAGACACCAGTTTAAACGATAAACGCAAAGGTGACCTTGATTTCCTTGCCAAAATAAAAGGAAAGATAATTTTTAACTATAAAGATATAATAGAAGCGTGTGGTGTTTCCCACAAGCACCCCTGTAAAGCATGTGATGAAAATAGCAACCCTCCCAATCAACTTGAGCATGATTGCTGGCAGTGCCGTCACTTGAATCTTGTCGAGCACTGCTACAAATGCAATGAGTTGTACGTCTCCCAATTAACCAAAGACGATTATTAATTAATTTACAGGAAGAATGTAAAGCTCTTGAAACAATAAACAAGCATGGCAATGTTGTTCTTAATGCACTGGTTTCCTATGTTCGTAGGCAGGACCCAGAAAAACGGAAGAAAAACCTGAAACTGATAGCGGATTGTATACAAATGCCAAAGGAAAAACCATCCCCAAAAAAGAGAAAGTAATTCAAGAATGCCAGCATTATTTTTGCGCTACTGGCGGTCAATATTTTTATCAAAAATTACCTATGACCATGGCGGAGCTAGAAAGTGAAGTGCAAGTACTTAAGAACAAAAGCTGGGCCTGTTTATTCTCAACTGAGCCAAGAAATGTAGAACATGACATAGAAGTCTTTGGTGGAGATCCCATCGTCCAAGCTCAAATAGATATAGAGAATCAGATTTTTCACGTACGAAGGGATAAAGATTTTAGTTCTAGAAAAAGTTTGTACTAAACGAAGAAAATAAAATCGTTGTTCAAACTAGTGAAGCTTGCTTCAATGACTTCATTTTTCTTTGTGGCAATCTTTACTCGGTTAGAATAATGAACTTTCCCGGACTCTGCACAAGCAATGGAAGAATCGGAGCTATCGAGTATAAATGTTTCTGCTTAATCCTGGGATTTAATCTCGGATTGACCAGTAACATTGAAACTCGTTAGCTACTACCCTATTCCAGAACTCGCCAACAAACCTCGGGAAAACTTTTCATGTACTTCCAACATAGACTAGTTTACTTAGTTCAGTTGGATGTACATGGAAAGTCTCTCTGAAAAAATTCACAAGCAGAACACCGTCTAGAGCAACCAGACCGCGCCGAATAACGGTATGCAGAGCATGTAATTATTAATTATTACATGATCTGGATACTGCTTTTGGACGTCGATCCTTCAAAGCCGCCGATGAACTCGTGTTGATAAGACCATGAAAAGGGAGTGTTAAATGGTCTTGAAGATCTTTTAACATTTTTCTTTTCGTGATCTTCAATACATTACGCGCCAACAAGATTCAAGACCACAGGAAACTTGAGATACCTCTGCTCCCATCAACAATCAACTTGTGTTTTTTCAATACAGGTAGTTGTTGATGGACCAGAATGTTTATCTATTAAACCATACAAGATTATCTCCCTCTTCTCTCTATTTATTAGTGAACGAGGGCATTAATGATTATAGTGACTCTCCATTACATTATTCCATCATTTCCGGTGGATTTCTGGATCCACTTCCGGTCACGTGGTTAGTCCAACTTTTTGCTGCCCATACATACTACTAACGCGATCGCGCGTGCAATGTTAAGGTTTATAAAATATTTGATACTACGCGCGCTCTGATTGGCTGACGACCGTGT
>WUCR03260109.1:0-14123 GCA_009858155.3 Phymanthus crucifer
TCAGTGGCGTGACTGATGTCGTAAGCACAAGCAGGTCTAGCCTCTAATCGACCATAGTTTTTAGCCAATCAGCGCGCCAGAACTTTACAAGTTATGGTAAAAAATTGCGTTGCCCTTGGTCGAAAATGGCTAGACCAACTGTAAAGCCTGGTTCTCACTAGCACGCGACTAGTGAAATTTTGCATACCAAATGGTACCCACAGTTCATTTCGGTCGTGCAACCTTTCTCCCCGACAACGTTTTTTGAAATAGGTGTATACATGTGTGATGTGGAACGTACGGACTAGACTGGATAATTGATTATCGATGCATGCTGGGAAGAAAAAACTTCTCAACAACGGAAAAACCTCGCTTATGTCGCTTTGAACCTGTATAACAGGTTAATTGAGATGTCAACGACTTTACCCCTAGGGATCTTTCTGTATATGTCCCAACGCTACCGAAGATGCATTCCTTCACATGTCTCTCAGTTAACAAACTGCAAGTCAGGTAGAGAGCGGTAACTACAACCCACCCAACACACATTTATTGAATAACAATTCGGTTTTGGGCAGCAATACTCGAAATGCCTAAGAAATGAAACACTGGACCATGCTGTGATTTGGAAAGACATTTGGTGCCAAAACGCGCGCAGTTTAAAACAGGTGTATCCATATATTTTGCGTTAAAGCCTCGTCTAAACGTGTGCGGATGATCGGGCAATATGGTCTAACCTTGGATATGAAGAAACTTTTATTAGTCTGGGTAAAAAGTCTGAGGCCTGCGCTATTTTGTCGACACTCACTCATATAATCTTGATCCTTCGCCCTTTAGGTAAAACTAAAAACGCCGTTGGTGCCATCGCTTTATTCATAATCTTAACTTATTCTGCAGTCACGTGAATTTTCCTGTATTTGCGCTGCGACACAAGTTGCACGATAGCTACACGATGCAATCGAGACTTAATCGTTTAAACGTAGGAACGAATTCTGCTTTTCACGACAGTTGATACAACTTGTTTCGCAGCCTTTTACACATTGCGCCGCTGTCTACATACTGAAATCTTCCGTGCAACTACTTGTGACGCAAACGCCGTTGTGCGTGACGTTGCAGAGAACAATTCACTGTATTATTGCACGATGGCTTGATCAGTCTCACGTGGGTTGCGTTGTAAGAAAGAAGGATTAATTAATGAGATACTTCAAGTCTGATTAACTTTTAATTAATGGTTGGTTGAAAGCTTCCATTTAAAACTGAGAGGACAGTTCATCCATCAATATACTGTGGTTCATGTCTGAGAGGTTCTGAGGAAGCAAATGACCTATTAAAACCTTGTCAGAAGCCCTTGTTTTCTCAAGTCGTACCACGTGGCCTATTATTTGCTTTATTCTAGATATCTCATTTTTTAAGCACTTGCTAAACATAAAAATGAATGTCAACAGTCGTTTTGAAGAGATATAACCAATTGAGCTTGATCCTGAAAACAGAGATTACGCATTGCTCCTGTGCATCTGCAGTATTGCATGGTCTTTACAATGGCCGTAACGAGGGGTTTGTTGAATGTGGATTTATGAACTCGTGATGAAAGGGTAAATCACGTGACGTCATGCCAAGTAGACTGGGGACGAGTCAAAAAGGTCTATGGTTGTCCAGTTTAAACTAGTTACTTTAAAAAGCTATCATAATAACTTAGTAATTTTCAAAATGCCCTCCCTCCCCGCAAGACTCTCCACCTAGCTCATGAGAGTTCTTGGTCTTTTCCTTTTATTTGAAAGTTAATGGCAATCTTGCCCAATGGACTTCAAAGTTAATCATTCAAATCACATAACTAAGAGAAGAACAAGCTGAACTTGTAATACACACTTTCAGTGACCATAGAGTTAGAGGTTGCAGACGACAGATATTGGATTATGTATCAATTGCATTAATCTTTATAAAAACGGGAAGATAAGGTCATTTTCAATATTTGAATGTTGAAAAAATTCCTAATAAGGTTAGGCACGGGCTGAGTTCAAGCCAGTTGGTCTTGAATTTTTCTTGGAATTTTTTCTAGGATAGAACTTATAGCAACGAGTATTCTAAAACACGTAGATTTTTCCTTTCTTCTTCCTTTCCCCACCCGATCCCCCTCCTCTAGTTTCTTCTTACCTTCTTTTTCCCCTTCCTTCCCTTCCCTTCCCTTCCCCTTCCTTTCCTTCACTTCCCTTTCTTGTCCTGTAATTTTCAAATTCAATCTGAAATAAGTTGTTCTCGAAGAAGTTTAAACATCTGCCTGACCACACCAGTGAACATTATTCTTAAATCCATCAAATATGCAACTAAGAGGATTTTCTGAGATTTAGGAATAAAGCCTGTGAAAAGACTACTCTTGACTTTTGGATTAGTTTTTATTTAGTCAAGTTTGGCCTCACTGTTCGATTTGAAATATTCATCCGTACTAGACATACTGTTGTTTGTGAACGTGGATGAGGAGTATGGAAGAGATACCACTGAACAACCAGGAACGCAGGCCATAGTGCAGAGTAGTACATGTTTGGCGCTCTCTTTCATGATTAAACAATTAGCACGAATAAAGAAACTTTATACTAAAAGATTAAAGAGCCTTTTTTAAGTTTCAAATCTCCCGAAAAAGAAGGCTGATGACATCGACCTCGGATGATCAAGTAAAATGGCGGTTCCGTCTCTCACACTACCTAACCTTGCACTGGATGGAAATATATGTCGGAACCACTGAGGATGTAATAAACCCTGCCAGTGACTATCCTCAGTGACTGGCCTTTACTCGTAACAGCTTTTTAATGGGTTAATTTGTGGGATAGGTACGGAGTGGATTTGCTGCAAAACACCTCTAAGGGGACCCTTGGTTCAATATAAAAGTGGTTAAATTTTAGCGAAATTTGAAACAATCTCCCTTTTCCCTCAAGACTTAGTAAAGCGAGTGGTTAGGATTTCTGTGGACACAAGGAGATGGGAGAGTAACCAGTGTAGACAACAGACCCTTTCAGTAGCGTTACAATATATTTTTTCATTTCAGACCACGTGTCATTCCCTAGAGTATCATTTCTCTGTTTAACAGTTGTGCATGAGAAGACACATGAATATGGATGTACCTTAAACAAAGAATCACATTCTCTAGGAAACGACCCGTGGTCTGAAATGTGAAAACATTGTCACGCCACCAAAAAGGTCTCATACCTCACCGCCTACATCCCCAAATGGACTAAAAAGTATATCAAATTTTACGAGTAACTTTAATTAAGCTAAAAATATAAAACTGGAAAATAATAAGAACGCTCTAGCTTTTTATATAAATGAAAAAGAGCTAAATTTTAAATGTATTGCATTGTTTTTAAGAATGTATTAAATGCTGTCCTCAATTTTATTGACGAGGAACAAATACCAAAGACTTGTCAGCTGAAACGAATGGATAAAATTCCTAGAGCCTTTTCGTCTTTTGACCATACCACATAACAGTGATATAATTTTGGAACCACAAGACAAGGCGGTTACATCGCCTCACATAATGAAGTACGGAGCAATGGATGACGGACAAATCTGCAATGACGTGACTCTGCAGGTTAGTTTACTGAAAACGCCTTCAAGTGATTTAGGTACAAGCTATTATAGTCCCCACGAATTAATAGATGATGAGAGAGCCCATTGAAAGTACTTGTTCACAAGCTGACACCTGGATGATGAACATTCACAGGCACCAGAGGAAGTTCAAGTTGAAGCAGTGTAAAAGTACTACTCCTCCGGTGGTTAATTCGCGATAGTTACACAAATTTGAAGAAAACGTTTTATAGGGCAAGTTGATGCAAAGGAGTGTCTAAGCTGAAGAATTTGGTTAGTTTCTTGGATTCGTCCTAACAAATGGTTGCGTGCAAAAATTCTCCTGACGTAGCACACCCAAGAAGCTTGTTCAAGATGAATGCCAAAGACACAATGCAGACGTTTCAGAAAACAACCTCGCCTCCAATTGTCTCGTGCCAGAACCATTGCTCAGTGTGCACAAAGCCTTTTTCATTATACTATGAAATGGGAGGGGATCTTAAAACAGAGACCACGCCAGAGGTCTGCGGAACAACGCAAAGAAAAAACAAGTAGCTCCTATCCAATGTGACACTAGGAATGCCGGATATCTACTCAGAGCATCACTTTTGAGTCTAAGTGCCAAGTAGCGACCACTCTTGGTGCCTATTCTTTGCACCTAAGAGATGCACAAGAAAAAAATAGTTGTGACATACTAAACACTGACAATATCGCCTTATTATTCAAATTTTTTTCAGGAGAAATTAATACAAACCATCCCAAGAAGCAGTAAAACGAACAAAAGCATAGCATGCGTACAGGCGGTCTTCCAGTTTACATATTAGGGTGTTAACTGGATTATAAAAACTTGCATACCATTATTTCACTTTCGGGAAAAGATACAAAACATCCGAGAATGGTTAGATGTTTTTAGGATTACTCCTTGAATGATAACTGAGGGATATGTCAGCACATTGATTCGATACATAGCCTTGTAGAAGCCATCAGAACATTGAAATCATCGTATCATTACTGATGAAAATTCCACCTACAAAAGATGTTTCATCATAGTGCACTTAGCCACTTGGCAGTGGATTAAACCGGCCATGTGTTCAGAGTGAAGAAACCCTGCTGTGTCCCCTAAAATCAGATGAGATGATGAAAAACAAAACACTCCTGATAAGAGAAAGTCGTCAAAAACATCAAAGAAAAGAAGTCTACTCAAGATAATCGTAATGATAGATCAAGTACAATAAAATTTGTCAACGGAATTGAGATACAATATCGAGGCTTAATTTTCTAACTTGTACTTGTTTTATTTGAAAAAAAAACATTCTCCAGCAGGTCCAGAAGATGGTCCAAAATGGGTCCAGATAAGGGCCTAGAATTGGGTCCATAAAGTGGTCCAGAATGGGTCCATGAAGGGAGCCAGATCGGGGGTCCATTTGAGGGGTCCATAAAGGGGTCCAGATCGGAGGATCCATTTGAGGGATTCATAAAGGGGTCCAGATCGAAGGGTCCAATTTGAGGGGTCCATAAAGGGGTCCAGATCGGGGGTCCATTTGAGGGGTCCACATAGGTTTTGTCGACACCCTCTGAAAAATGACTTTCGTATTTGCAAAAGTGCATTAGGAAGAAATACTGTGGGCAAGTTTCGTATCCTTTTAAGTTCCTGCCCTAATAGTGCAAGTGTAGTTATTATCTTAGTCAATCTCAACGTGGGAGACTTTATAATTTCATCACAATTTTGCCCCCACTTGATTTTGATGATTTCAAAAGATAACCTTATCCAACCCAGACAACTCCAACACCAAAAGCCATGCTGCCTACGTCTCAAACTCCTAGCTCGACTCTCCCCGAAGCTTCGACAGTCATTGAATATAAAAGTCTCCCTTTTATAGTAATATATCGGTTCATTCTTTCAATTTCCGGTCTATGAAACACTTAGTACAAGTATACAAAGAGTATATAGTCAATGGATAGAGGTCTTGCTATGATTAAACCTTAAAGCCTTAGGCAATATGCCGTCGGCGAAGAAGTGCTTCAAGTAGCTTTGGTTGTTCAGGCAAGATACGTATGCTACCAGTTCTGACATACAAATATTTATCGTCAGTCAAGGACAATGGTTATTTAACCAATTGAGCTTTAAAAGCCCCTAATGGCAACAGAAATTTCGGAAGTACGGTGATGATACCGGATATTATTTCCAAGGATGTCATTTTTTCTCCTACGCTGAAGAATGCAATCCGAGTAGCGAAGAGCAGAGAGGCACAAGTTTCTCGCGTAATATCACTGACATAATGTCATTATAGATCCAAGAACCTCCAATTTTGACCATTTATAATAATAACCAAAGATCATCAGACTGAGGAACTTCAAAAAGATGACGGAATACGATGGCATTTTTGGAATACCAAACCGTCGCTCCTCGTCACCAGTTCCTGTAGATAAGAACGTACGAAGGACATGATACAAAATGGCAAGCCCTTATCAACAGCACCATCGCAATTACCAAAGCAATTCATTTCCTTTGAGACCAGGGCGCGCCTATTTAAAGCGATAATAGTTCTATAAATAAACCAGGATAAAACGGTGTTGCTCATCAACCGGGGTTTGGTTTTGGCACTATGCATGTCTACCGGGCAATCCACAACCGGCAGAACGATGCCTGAGATTGGAAAGAACGCAGCTCACATGTAGAACAATACACATTATTCACCATAATTCACGCTTTCTTTGATTTTGTTATCTTGCCCAGTCCCAGGTTTCGTTATACCAGTGGACACCGACCCTGTCTACTGAGGTCCTGGAGTCAATATTATAATATACAGTCAACAACGAATTGTATTGGGTTATGAATTTGATTTTTTCCAGAGTGCATGAGTACAGAAAATTCACTTGACTACAGGCAAGTGACCTACAACAAGCCATACATGTTTCTATAGAAACTACATGAAATTGTCAATAATAATCGTGAGACATTATTTATATATTTTTAGATTTTTAGATCTGAACAGATATTGGAATCAATTGGAAGGCAAATATACTATGAATAGAATAAAATCGAGAATTTCTACGCACAGTGCAGCTAATCAATTTTGCACTTGCAGACTTGTCTGAACCTAGAGATTCATTTTGCTTTCTTTTGTGGCAATGCAAGTAGCGACCACGCACCATTTGCATAACTGGTGTTCGTGATTTGAGAGTATTTTTCCGTCGAGTTCCGATACATTGCCTGGAGGGCATAACACAACAACATTGGCTGGAGAACGAAAACAATTGCCGTAATGGTGACAATTATTCCGGACATGACCATGGAGTGTTTATACTACAAAGAGCTATGGAAAATGAAATCGAGTTGAAAAGGTTATCTACAGAAGAAAGATAAGCAATGGCCCCCTCGGGGGGGAAATCCCTCTGGCTTGTTTGCATTCGAGTGGATTCATTTTCATATGCATATATCTATCGATAAAAACAATATCATGTCATATGGATAACGATCGAGTTAGCGAGCTCTTTTATGACGTTACTACGCGCGCGTTTCTAGCAAGAGCATCAATCAGGACGTTTTTTCGGAGATGAGTCTCAGTTAAGCTTTAATTAAAATCTTACTTGTTGAGTCTATAAATACCACTCCAGACTCGTGCTCTGTCTAGCTGGGCACCAACTAATGACATGAACAGTGTGCTTCGTTTTTACACTTTCCCCATGGCATTTGTAAAGTATTAGGGGTATGTACTACACTTTCTAGCAATGCCATTTTGAATTTATTGTTCAATAAATACTGTTTTGCATTGCAACACTGTTGTGTTTCGTTAAGAATGAAAGTTTCATTAGACTCTAACAGTTTTATCTGCCTTTTTTAAGTGTTACGAACTTAAAAATTGATAAGCATTACAAGCAAGTGTGCCAATCAATGGATTTAATCAGTAAAAGCACACAATGACCGCTTTTTGCTCCTGAAAAGGCCAGTGCTCCTGACATTAAGCTTGTCTGGCCACTACTCACCTATAGCAGTGTTAACGTGTTAGTCAACTTATTCCTCTTACAATGAACTAGTTAGAATTCTTTTTTTGTCTTCGGTTGTGACAGAGAAATGTAAGGAATGCTCAGACGATGGTCTGTTTCTTGTCAATCTTGGACAATGGGACATTGCACGTTTTGCTGGGTTGAACGACTAAACAAATTTCCGAAAACTTTCTTTGCCTGCCAAGTTTCTCTTGGCTTAACACCAGGACCATAAGTACAGTTTTGTAAACATTCGTACATTAGCACATCGTAAACACTTTATCAATTTAGGATATAATAGATTAGTCCCGCCTTGATTTATCATCTTACACACCACAAACGAAGTGATATACACTGGTCGCTGGATTGGGTAAACAAGTACCTTGACAAAGACATTTTATGAACAACAACACCGAACTCAATGAGTCAAAATGATTTAAAATAAAGATGATTCTTCCAGCTGGAATAAAATAGACCAGAAACACATACGTAGAAAGCGACGAGAAATATTAAAGGGCTGTTCAGGGATCCCTTCTGCCTTGCCTGCAATTGATGATTACATACTCCAAGTAAAGCGACATATTTGTGTTAAATAGTGTCATCGACTCGTTTTATGGGGAAGGTTTTCAGTTAAAAGAGCCTGTGTCTGTAACATTTTAATGATAAACTGGACAAGGAAAAGCCAAAAACCCACTTGCCAAAAGAGGCCAACGTTTGTAGTTAGCAGCTTCTTGAATGACCGACCGCCACTCGCGTGCCACTTATTTCAGAATGACCTTCGCAAATTTTGTTGGATCTACAAATTACATGAATTTTGATGGTCGCCGTAACAAGACGTCCATGCCAAGAGTGACACATCACCAATATCTAGTAAAGTAGATTTGTACTTTTCTTAAGTTGGTACATATCAAACCCCTTGCTACTAAACCAAAAATGTTAGAATGTTTGGTGGTCGTAGCGTTTAACTTGACATTGATCATGGCAGAACCTTGTTATTGCTAGCGGGTAACGCTAGTCATACTGGCTGTCATTCGGCTTCAAAACGCTATAAATCTAACGTTACTTACTTATCACAAATTCAGGTCGATAAAGAATCGAATTAATGATGATTAGCTGTTCAGGGCGACTAAAATGTTCTTCGCCCCAAAATGATGTCCAAAAGAGCGACATGTCCGTCTGGTAGCGAAACCTCTGCCGATGTATGTCGACTACAAGTTTAAAACTCGGTTGCAGCTAAGGCAAGGTTAATAGCTGCCAATTGCGATGAATTTGACAAGTTCTGATGCGACAAAAATGTATATCACTAAAGGCGCTTACCTCAGAATCCACGAATCCTGCGAAAAGTAGGAAGCTAGTTATCCAAATATACCACATTTTAGGATGCTGTGTAACTCGACGTTCTTCCTGTAATCCCCTGTGTTCGTTCACTCAAGGAACCTTTTGAATGTGGATCGGGAATCTTTTCCTTTTCGTCACCGGAATTTCTTCTTGCTTGCTTGCGTATTAAATTTCAACACACTCTATTTGATCTGTGCTCTTCTGCCTTAGCTGTGTCCGCGGCTGGAGAAGAATAATTACAGAAAATATCACAAATGTGCCTTGGTAATTGAGCTTGTTTACGTTATTGTAATAACTGATGACAACAGGGGCCGAGGAGTTGCATTTTACGCACTTGTGTTGTGGGCCCGGGTATGGTCTTCGATGAGTGGCCTCTTTTGATCGTGCAAGGGAAAGGCCAAGTGCGTGTCGCGAAATCTTTATCACCGGACTGCATACCAGTTGCCTTATCTTAACGACTTACTATAATTGTTCACAGAGGCCGAGAACTACGTGTCTGTGTTTAAGATAAGACGAGATTAACTGCCTTTGTTTGTTTTCGCGGGCTTTTAGCGAGAGGAAGGTCTCAATATGTCGGAAAGCTATTCGAGGATCACAAAGCGGGTTACAAATCGCTTCCCAGCAGGATCCTTTCAAGGTTAGCGCATTAAAAAGATTTCTGTCTCACATCATCACCGCCTAACAACTTTAGCCATTAAATATCAATCATGAGGGAATATTTATCGAACATGTAGGCCAGTGTTGGTCTGGAGCGCGAATGGAATGCGGAGCTTTGGGAGAACTTAGTTTTTAAGCTAACCAGGAAATAAACTGCGATTACTTCGGTAAACGTGAACAGATACAGACCCAATCAATGTAAACGCGTGCTTCTTTCCCTGAGAGAAACCCTATCTAAGTCTATCAGTTTATTTTAAACAGCCACCAGCGATTGGCCCGGATGCAAGAAAGGCGGGGTTTGCCGCAAATATTCTGACGTTTATTGATGTGCAAATATGATGCAATGTACTAAAAGTGTTTTTTGACGAAAAAGAAAAAACCACAACAACAACAACAAACGAAAAGAATGACTTTGAAACCATTAGCTTCCTTTTCCACAGCAACCGGAGCGGCAACACCCCGAGCTTCATGATGGAATTTATAAAAAAAATGCGTTGATCTCATTTATAATACATGCGACTTGCTCTTACGCAAATGCTTATTATTGACAGATCATGGAGATTTCGAGTACTCAACTGGTTAAACTATGCAGATGTTAATTTATTATTAATGACTGCCACTATTCTATCACTTTATACTATATTGCTATTCATGACACCAACGAACTTAACAAGAATTTATCCACCTATTTCCAAAAACGTTGTCGGTCGGAGATCGGAAATTAATCTGTCACCGAAATAAATTATGGTCAAAGGTATAAATTGTGTAGTTAAAACTTGTTGCGACCTACAAACTGAAAAATAATTCACTTTCTTTTATTTTTGAATTTAAAAGACGGAGTCCACAATTCCTTTCGGTCACAGATTTCAGATCTCCGACCGACAACGTTTATTGAAATAGGTTTAACAGCTCTTCACGGAAAGTAAGGCGTAGCCTCCTTCGTAGGCGTCTCTGTTCCGGCGAAGTGGTTGTATGTGGTACAGACACGTAGTCGAATTAAACATTAACATGAAGGTTTTAGTTAGTATCATTTCACTAAGGTGATTATTCGTAACATCGATTTATTTCTAAAATTATGATTGATTTTGTGTTTTGGAAGAAGAAACAAGAAACGAAACGAGCGTAATCCTATATCACCTTTAGGTGATCATAGCGAAATAGTCGGAAGTTCTCAACCAATTAACGCGCGCAATTTTGTATTGTCGCTGGGTAATGACATAATACATATAATGAGAGAGAAGAGAGAATAACAACAGCCTAATGAAAACACAATAGAAAACAGGTCCGAATATCGGTCCGTAAACTGTGCCCTTGGCCTTGGGTGTCTTGTAGTACGGTCTTAGACAACGGGCTTGGTTCGTATGAGAAGACCTCGAAAACTGTTTTCCCTATCCTTAAAATTTAGATTGGTGGAAGTTACAGTTTTTGTAAATGGAAGGAAAACCTGAACCGGACTGAGAAAACCTTCAAACCACAGAAGCGCCGGAGCATTACAAGCAACTCTAGCAAACTAGGTCCCTACACATAGTCCTAATAATTAAATTCCAATTAGTCCTGTGAGATAGCCGTGCCCTGATTTGATCAGCCCAGAGGCTGTTTCAGAGCGTCCATAAAATTTTAAAGTTTCGAAGGGAAGTCTACTGACAATGTTAGATACCTAACAACTATACCAGAGAGAGTTGACGCAATGCGTAACGTAAGTTCTTATTGGCTATAATCGAAAGAAACAAGAAACTCAATTGCAAAAAAATATAACTAAATGCATATATTGCGCAATATTGCGCATCGGTACATTTTTCCTATGTCTAAAAGTAACTCAACACCTAGATAGGTACAGTCTTAAAGTTCATTTTCGTTCGGTTCACAATATTTACATTGCGCTGAAAATTGATCTTATTAAACCCCTACACTATACGTCCTTTGACCGGCCACTGACGACGGACACTCGTGAATCTTTTTAATTGATGACTTCCGTATCACATTCCATGGTAATCCCGCAAGAAAGCAATCCAACGCCCGCGAAACCTTCGCGTAATCTGGAGGCTGCTGGCATAAAACGGCTGCCATGTAAAAGACCTACAAGAACATCTTGATCGCATCTCGTATGTCTGTACAAAACACTCAGTTGTTCTGCTGAAGACTAATTACTTTACGCTACGATAAGGGTTGCTATTAAAGGTCTGATAAGCTAGGAAATCTTTTACCGTATCAAGTCTTTGCCTCCAGCTAACGCCTGTTCAGTCCAGCACAGGACACACCATGAATAATTCTTATCACTTGGTTAAAGCTAACTGATAATCCATTCCAATTCAATCAGCCCACTTGAGTGCAGTGTCAAAAGGGGTATCATTATTCAATTGCTGCGCTTGCTGACATTTTCTAGCTGTTTCTCCAGTTCGAGTACAGCGTCAGTTAAAGTAAACGGATTGCAAGTCCTTGGAATGAAATATCTCAAAAATCACACTAATATCGAGCTCATTTTTCCGTCTACTGATTGATTTATTTTCTTCAGCTAAGACGTAACAGATGTCTGTCAATTTGCTTGCCTGAAGCCACTCTAGAAACACATGCAACACTTTGAAACTTTGCCCTTAACGCCGGAATACATTTCTTTCAATCATTTGTCCGTTTATCATATTTTAATGCGGCGCTAACGCCACTACTGAAAGAAGTCCAAAATTCTGCCCTCCTTAAGGCCCGAGTATTTCAAAGCAATAGCGAGTGACGCGTGCTCACACAAGCAGCCGAGAGAAGACGCGACCACTGGGTCATAATGGACCAAACTGCGTCGTCTATCGAGTGAATAACTCGGCATTTCTTATCACAGGTATGGGGTGACCATATGAATGTAACACTGATATTGATATGCCTGCAATATTATGCAGCTTGGAGAACCGCATTGGCAGGACTTCTAGTATGATAAATAATAGGACATATGTTGTGTCTCCTAACAAGTAACCTGTGAGTATCATGAGGTCTTGGTTGAGTAGGTATTTTTATAAGAGTCGTCAAGCATGAAGACTGACTGACACTGGGTAAACCTCAAACGTAAGATGAAGAAAGTAACCTTGACTCCAGCTACACAGTACTGGGCTGTCGTCAAATTAACTAGAGAAACACATGTGTGGTCCAGATGATGTTTTAATCGATATACCTTATGATGAAGTAAGCTATCCGCGAGAGATGCTATCACAGATGAGTCTATTAGTCTCGTGTGGATTTGTTTGTTTGTGGCCGAAATACACACAGGTAGTTTAGCGAGAATTGTTTCTGCAGAAAAAGGATCTACGGACACTCTTTTGGGCGATCTAGTACGGTATCATTTGATTATGCATAGATGAACGTCGACTTTCCCACGAGAGATTATCAGGATTATTTAAAGACTCAATGTGCCTGCCGTCCAGTTGTTCTCGAGGACGGTATCACATTTATTGTTAGATATGACAATTGGTGCTCTATTCCAAGCCTGACAAACAGCCTCAACTGTGTCCTAGTTCTTGGATCAGTAATTGTTATCAAAGTCTTGTCAGATTGAACGTTTTTCAAGTGGAGTTCTTCAAAACTAGTCTCGTTACGAAGAAGACCGCCCGATAATACCAGGCTCAATTTACATCCACAAAAACCCATTTATAGATAATTTACCCCATTAAGGTACCTTAATGCCACTTGAAAAGTATAAATATAAATCGTAGAATGCGTTGGACAAATACCCACGCCTTGCAAAAATGTTAGACCTGCTCCATATTGACAAGAGAACATATCGGTGACACCTTTAGGAGAAAATGGCATTGGTTACCAGGCTCTTTGTGCCATGTTGCCCAACTGCTGTTTTTCGTGTCTTGTAATAGCGGACGCAATGAATAAAACTAAGATAAGACAGCTTAATAAAACTAAACGGATTATATATATTTAAGCTCAAGTCCTTATTCCTTATGAGTCTGTTGTGTTATTAACGATAAAGAAGCCGATATCAAAGTGTGGTTTAAGTCATGACATCCGACGCGCTGCGAGGTTTGACTTCTAATACTGCTATCAATTTTTTTTGAAGGCGGCCATGTTTGTGGTCAGGAACAATGCAATTTTTTTTGCATGACAGGTTGTATCTTTGGCCCTTGCGTTAATGTTCAATGTGGCATGCCTACATCTCGATCATTCTCTTTCTATTGTTCTTGTTTGATACACATAATAAGGAAATAAATACATTATAACACGCCTGGATGGTTTAGGAGTGCATACTACCTGAAACCAACAAAGGTTAAAGTATTTATGTTCTAATCATTGAACTTCATAAAAACATTAAAAAGTCAATCCAGCTTCTACGAAAAGAAACACTGTCGGGTAACTCTAAGCGGTCTTTATCTGCTTCGACAGTTTTTTATTATATACTAATTGTAATAAAATATGTAATTAAAAAGATAATAAATCCCAAAGGGCTGTTGATAGTTGAATTCAATAATTCTATTAACTCATTAATATTTGTGCACTGAGCGAATCCAAATTTGACAGTCTAACATCTCTAGGAATGCAGGAACGCTGTAAACTTGTTTCAGGAACGTTCGAGAGTTAGGGACGGACCATTTGAAAAGTGAAGGGGGGCGGGCAGTTTTTTT
>WUCR03261204.1:0-14121 GCA_009858155.3 Phymanthus crucifer
GTCCCCTTGCTAGATTCGTCACAACTAGATTCACAATCGATAAACTTAATAGTGGCTTTTAAAACTATCAAGACTAGATTTTAGAGTAAGGTAACTCCTTATCAGGAAGTATTAACATAGCTAATCATGACAGACACGGTAAACATGCACTACATAACATGAACACTGCTATTCGTACTGAAACAGTACTCTTAACCGTGACTGTAACATTGCTCCAGTTTGAAATATGTTTTGCTTAGCCGAGACCATTCCTGTATGCATTCCAGTGGCAGTCTGTGGAATGTCGTTGTTTTTGTTTATTCTTTGTTTTAATTGTAGATATTTAGATGCTAAAAGAGGCTAAGCGCGAGCAAACGAGCCTGTGAACACGGAACACAGCGGTGTAGCACGGCAAAACTTTAAGTAATGGTCCGTATAACTAGACACCCAAACGGCAAAGCATGCTGAAATGCTGCGAAGTTCTTTTGTCGAACAACACCTTCCCATTGGCTTACATGGAAACTTCACCAAAATCAGGTAGTTGCAAGTAAATGTTCGAATAATTTTTCATGGTATTCAATAGCGATTGCTTTAGCGGGCATATAATGTTTTGATCTAAAAACATTGACAAATTCCATGATTTAAAGTATATTGTATTCTCTTGTGCTGATTGGTTGTAGCTGCATTTCTAGTTAAAATAGCGAGCAGGGGAAAGAAATGTTTTCCATTTTTAACATCACTTTACAAATACAAACTTAATTTAACCAGTGTATTTTTCATAGTTTATTTCTTATCACGTGTTAAAAGGCTACATCATCAACTGCAACACGGAACTGTACAAATATATGTCGGGAACAGTATTCAAAAAGTAAGGGTATTTTTGACATGGCAAGATTGCCTCGAAAGACAAAAGAAAAAATGTTCAGATTTGTAATGTCAAAGGGGAAGAAAAGACAACCAAATGTGCCACCTGTTCAGTGGAGACCATTGACGCTCCTCAAGTGCGGTGCAGATCTTGTACACCGATGAACAGACGTTCCGCTATTATGGTCCTGATGTTCACCGTCTAACACACCAAGGGTCATGTTACTAAAGGAATGAGTCAACATGTCCGTCAAGACGGCGGGGATTTCCACGTTCTCTCGGAACCAGTTCCTGACTTGGTGTACTGGTCCATTCATCAGGTAATCACGGAGCAGCAGTAGTAGAACCTCCCTGGGCACGTCTGCATAACTGCCTACAAACAGCCGCAGCAAACCACTTGATGGGATGTTTAGTGCATCTCGTAGACGTTTCGCTGCTCCAATCAGCTGATCTCTGGGAAATTCAATAAAGAGGCTCCACAGCAAGTTCTCCAGTCGCTTCATCAACAGCGACAAAAATTCCATTGGGTTAAATATCACATAACAAGCACAGCCAATGACAGAGAAGGACATCGCCTGTAGATTTTGTAGGAATCGTAGGAAACTCATAGCAAGGTCTAGAAGATGATTGATTGTACCGATGATTGCCATCAATAGTGGAGTTCTGTGCAATACACTGACAATACAAGATGACCAATGATGGCAAAGGACACCAATCATAGCAGGAATACCCAAGCACTCTCGATACACCCAATAACAACACCCAGCCACGACAAGGACACCAGTAATAGGGATAGCACACGGCAGAACAACAACAAACAAGATAAAGATGAACCATGTGAGAATAAATGGCAGGACTGCAACCATTAGACACACTGCAAGACCAAAGAATGGAAGCATTAACAAGAACAAGGCCAAGCGAGCCAGGCTGACCAATGGACGTAGGATCCTCCATTCTGGTTGGTAGACAGCTATTTGTATAACTAATGTCACCACGTGCAAACTGTAGAACCAGGCAATGACGTCATTCTTGAAAGTCTTGTATCTTTCAAGAGTAAAAGACTCCATATCTATATAAGGAATGACAAGAATATCAACCAGTCATTAGTGGATCTCTGTGGAAAAGTACAGGAATACAAGGATGTTTCTCATCACTTGCGTGTGCATCTGGGTGGTATGAATTCTACCCTTTCTTGATTGACAATTTTTTGTGAGAAAAAGTTTTAGTTTCTTCTAGATGCGCCCAGTTGTGAAAAGTTTAGATGGCAAATGCGAATTTGAATCCATTCACGTTTCAGAGTTGCTGTGGATGTTGTACTACAACAAACATGCAAGCTTACCTTGTCTTTTACACTGACACCCAGTCTCTTATATTAACAAAAATCTTTTTCTAGAGGATTTTTTCTGATCAATTTAATATTCGACAGCTGATTGCTAAAAAGAGCTGAGTAACCAAAGGGCACTTTTATTAACAATCAAGCTAGTTGATTATGGTAATTGATGATTAACCAATTATTACGTCATTGGTAATTAGAAAATAGGTAGGAAACACCTTGTGGTACGCGCGCTCACTTTTTGGCATTTCACAGGGAGCCCAATGTAGAGGATATCAAGCTTGTTTTAAGATGGATTTTAAATCAGTATCCTAGAAGAGAATTTCTTAATCTCTTAATCTAAGTTTTGAAATATCGGGTCTTTAAGAATGTGATTAGTGGAAAAAAATTGTCAACAAATATTTTTTATATTTATTGCGTGGCATCCGCGCGCCAGGTAATGATATATTGATGATACACGCTTTGTATGTTTCATGCAGTCTTAAGTCAGATATGAAATAGTAGTTTCTTACCCGATGCAATCGTTCCTTGTTGGTAGTTGACAATCCTTGGTATACCGCTGGCCCGCTGCAGTTGGTACCGATGTTCTGAGGTGCTGCAGGGTTGGTACAGTTTCGTGTACGAGTCCTGGGACAATCTGGGAGATAACAGGCAGACCATGACATCCACTGTGTCTACACGCAATCTATGAAAACAGGAACATAGCAATAACAATTCATTGTTCATTTGTTTTTATCAATTGAGTATTTTCGTAAAAGCGTTAAATGTTATCCTTCAGTAACACATTCGTGAAGTATAATAATGTTCGAATGAAACGACACTCAAACACAAATTTGCTGCCGCTATAAAGTTGAAAAGTTTGATGGCATGGCGAGAAGGAAGAAGGGAATACTTTCGATCAATATTATCCTTTATTCTATGGATAACAGTGTTTTACCGGAAACTAAAACACTCGTATTTTTTATATTTTCACTAGTGAAGAGATGAAAAAGTGATGGACCAAATGTCCCGGATGTACGCGCGCGTCCAAAAAAAGCATTTTCCCGCCAGTTTGTTGTCACTTGTTCCTGAAAAAAATGGCGGCTCCTCGGGTTTTCTTAGGCGTTTCACACTACAATACATATAATACGTATTCCAAAAAACGTCGAGGCTCTTTATGAGGCTCAAGAGAACCATGGTCGCTACTTTGAATTGCATCAACACTCGAGGCTACGAAGTTAAAGCCATTTTTTATTCCCTTGACATGTATAGTCTTCGGGGCCGCCAGTAGTCTGTATATCACACTTAGGTACACATCACTTGCTCTTCAACCAACCATGTACGTCAATGATTCTACCAGCTTCTATGACTTGATCGTGAAGTTAAGCAATTACGAGATTGCCGCAGTCAGTTTCTGCTAACAGAACCTTTTGCATGGGCTCCGCTGGACGACATGGGACTGTGATTGTTGGCTTGGCTTCTGCTCTGTAGGGGTCTAATTGGTATTTACACTAGAGATTATTGAGGTGAGAGGTTTGTAGACAGTTACTAAAGACAAAACAAATGGCTACTCTACTGTGCACATTAAGAGGCATTATGCTCAACTACACGGCAAAACCTAGATAATACACGACGAACAAAGGCTAACTTTGATAACTAAGCTGCTCAGTTTAACTAAAACTTTACAGAAAATTAATGAATAACCACGTTTTAACAGTTAGATCCAAAGAGATTTATCTTGAAACCTAGTGAAGCTAAGGTATGCTTCTAACCGGGATACTGCATGAAATGGGATTAACAGTCTTTGGATTCTATTTGATATTCTTTCATTGTTGTGTGTGCAATGGATGTTTGTTAGAAAGATCTTGACGTTCATTTGATTGATATTCTTCGTGGCGGTTTGTTTAACAAGAATGGTGAGTCTGAAATGAAAATTGCTCAACCATTTCATCACGCCACTTTGTTGGTACAGCAACCTTAAATTTCCTCCGTTTGCTCACTGAACCATACATAACGAACAACATGCTCAGTTCAATGGAAAAACTCTTTTACTTCGATGTTCATTGAAAATGTCCTTGAGAAGGGTAACAACCTCATGGCAGAAAGTCGAAGCTGTTTTAAAAACGTAAAATCTTTATTTCCAAAAATCGTGCCAGAAAAGGTTATTTAAAAATCAAGAGACGATATCTAACCAAAGAACATCCAGCTGGCGTCGTGAGAAGTAAATATCTTGAGGCGCTTGTATTGATGTTCAGATACAATTTTTACGAAAAGATCTTAGCTCAGTCATATCACATTAACGTTTCTACAAATATTTAAGGATAAGGGGAGGTACTGTTTATGTCACTATACACAGGTGTAGCTTACAGTTGGCGCACCAACAAATAAACTCAGCAGGCGAGTTCGAACAGCTATTATTTTTCTGCCGATATTGATATCGGACATCTTTACAATACGGCGGGCCTCACAGACAAGCCCTTTGTCATTTATCTAAGCAGGAAACAATCTTAGTCCTGTTATGAGACATTGATATGTAGAAATCACTCACATCATCAGTAGAACTACATTTGACCAGCTGACAATTCCAACCCAGTTTCCAACATCATCAGGTACATATCAAGCCGAAGAAACATACAGACGACAGCAAAAAAGGGCGCGGCATGCAGCTCTTGTATTGAGGTACAGTGTGTCCACCCACGTTGACCAACGTGTCTCTCAAGTACAAAATAGACACACAAGTTGAGTGGAGTCGAGATAAAGATGTTTCTCCACACCTGCCACGCCAAACATAATCAATTGAGCTTTTACACTGATGTAACTACATTATTTTTTAGCATTAATATTTCACAAAGTTGCCAAGTCAATTTACTGCTTCGTTGCTAAAGTCGTGATGGTGAAAAATACTTTGATATTAGTCCTTAATTTCTTAAGCGCTTTTCTTTGATCCCAGCTCTTTTTAAGGACAGATTTTATCAAAAGTACGTTCTTTGGCATCTTTCAGTTCTCAGGAATGAGGCGTGCCATCCGTATGCACCCACTTTAGAACGATAGGACTGTCGTAGATGATAAAACTACTGCACGCCAAAATACGAAAAAGATAAGAAATTATTGAATCAACGAGGAAGGTCCTTGAATTTGGCGATGAAAATCAGTTCTATTAAAACCATGCTGCTCCCAACCTTAAAAATCCCATACTGGCAGAATACAGTTTGAAGGAGCGGTACAGTTATATTTATGTTGATATCATTAGATATCTCCTACGCGTAGCCCCCACTTGTGTGAGGTTTTCTGCGCAAAATAGAAAACCCGAGGAAATACTTTTAAATTGACGGACCACATTGACCCCCAAAACGAGTTTCTCTGTGTATATTTCTGGGTTAATTTCTTAAACTCACCTACACTAACCATTTTCCTACTGGGTCAAAAAGACAGCCACTAGTTCTAGCTGTAATAGATCTACCAGGGAATTTGAGGAAAATCGATTGCTAATGAGATTGTTAATCCGGTCCAAAAAATCGTGTACTGTCCAGATAATGGGATTTGCGACTGCCAGATAAGATATTTCCAACAAATCTCCATACTGGAAGTGTCCAAATACAGCGGGTTGGAAGTCGTAAATTTCCATGATCTGGAGAGGACCCGATTTTTCCAGTGAGGCGTCCGAAAAATAATCAATCCCAGACGCCTTTGCACGTCAAATTCTTCCTGAACAAAGGGGAGGCGGACAAGGAAAATGCGAAGAGAAGACTAATTTAACCAATACTTTTAAGCTAAACTGTTTCTATACTTCAAAGAATGTCATAAAAACACAAAGTACGAATATTGACCCCTGCCTTTCAGCTTGTTTTTTGCTAAATGCTCTTGAAGAACTTGGTGCCGTAAAGTTTTACCCGCCGATAGAATGTCAACTATAATTTCACATCTTCTGCTGTTTGTGAGTCCTTAGTAATCTCCAGTGTGTCTTTGAACCTTAGGGAAAGCCTTCATTCTGTGATTGTGTGTCTCGTACACAAGTTTTTTTCCAAGATGGCCGCGTTTCGGAAAACGAGTGCATTTGTGCGTGCAGAGGATGATGGGAATGATTATTTTTCAATTATGGCAACCATGCTTTGCACAGCTAGTCAGATCACCGGCTGATAGCTAGTACGCAATAAGTCGATTTGGTTGGACAAAACATAAATATGATACCTCCAGGATCACAGTGAGCTAGAACTAGTTGAATGGAAAAATTGCTGGTCTAGATTGGCTGGCGTCTTTTCTTGCGCCTGAGTAAAGGCCGTGAACCGCTGACCTGCGATGCTATGCACACGCCCTACGAGCCCAAGTAAACAGGACCGAATCAGTCCACGTGATCGACAAATCGATGCAGACCTATCATTATAATGTAGCCGATTGATATCAAAAGGAATGATCTCATGGCAAAAGATAGCTAAGCTAACTGAATTCCACAGTTTACAAACAACTATTCTTGAATGGTCGAAGTTTGTGTTCGGTTGTTTAGCCAGCATGGTAGACACCGTCTGACAGCTGTTTGTTTAGCTAAGCTGTTTGCTCTTTTTCAAAATCCTAAACCCGAATGAATGTCCCAATCAAGTTTTGACAACAGAATTATTTATTTTTTTGCGAAAAACGTCTTTTCAGCCTTAAAATTAAAATGTGATCTTTACACTATCATCGGAATACTGCAAGCTTTTACAGAAGAAGGCCTTGCACTTTCTGAAGCCAAGTGAAAACTAAGTCTTCCAGAAAATTACGAAAAGCATTTGCATTCAAATCGTTTTTCGAACAGTTTCAATGCCAAGTAAAGCGATTTTCTTCGTGAAAGAATTGAGGTTAAAGTGTCGGACAGGCTGCTGAAAAGTTGGCCGAACTAGTCGATGTTTGCTTCTTCTGTGTCCTCTGGGATTGTCTAAACATTGACTCTTCACAAGTAGAAGGAATAACACATGAACACCCCACGCCATGATGGCTACTGCTGCTTGGGTCTTGTTTTGCTGAAGTGTTGTTTATCTTTCTCAGAATGCTTCCACTTCTAATCCTCTGCATTTGGGTTGGAACTAGGCGGTTGACCTGATATATATGAGGTCATCAGTTTCATAAAACAAAAGTCGTTGTTTAGAATATAATTCCAGTGGGATCATCAAGCTGTCTTAACAGCTAAACATCTCAGTTCAAAAGAAATCTCATCAAGTTGTAAAACTGTGTTGTCCAGTTATTTGAAGCCCGTGCCCCAGTCAATAGCTTGTGTACTCTGGCTGTCAAACAAGGCCAACTCATTTGCATAATTGCGGCGTTTTTCAATGTGTGACTTTGACAAGCTCCAGGGTACAGTCGGGATGTCCGCTTTAGAAAGTATTTTGTTTCTCGTGTGAAACCCGACACTAGAGAATATTTTTCAAACTTCGTGACGTGTGGGAAGAGTTTATATTTTAGTGGGCAGCGTGTGAAATATACACTGTTGTGTGTGGTGTAGTGCAGTGCTTGAGTCTAGTGGATAGATGCATGCCCTTTGAAGTCCCCTTGCCCTCCACTGTGAGTATAAACAATATCTACTATCCAAACCCATTTTATCTTCTGCAATCAACTAGTATCAGATTTAGAGGCGCTATTTTCATAATATGATAATCAGTGAACTAGTAGTTGGCTGTGATACCAGTGAGGACCAACACCATCTGATTTCGCTGATTCTTGAGGTACTGCTGGTTGCCGTGGGACGGCGAAAATAACAGCTCGTTCTGTAAAGAACATTGTGCTCTAAGCATGGGCAACTGAAGCATTTAGGAGCAGAGAGAAGACACTTTTTGTCGGTCAATCTTCTGTGAGATGGAAATCTCATGGTCCAATTGGTTTGTTGATGTATTTATTTTTGTGAATGTTTTTTTCTAGACTTCACCGGCATGCGGTTACCAAAGGAAGACATACTCCTGATTTTGATTCGCCTTCCAATGCTTTTTGGGGCATTGAAGAATTCGCATCGGATTCCAGATACTAGTCAGGGTAAGTTCAAATTCTTGGTTAATTTAGGGGAAAATATGTCATCTTACTATACTGCAATGCTTGTGATGATGATGATGATTACATTACCGAACCGCTTGTCGATGGCCTTCTTAAATATCAATCATTTGTGTGATTCCCTATATTCATCAACTCTCTTCCTATTAACACTGCAGGCAATTTTATCAACCAGCTCGACGACTATGATATTGTGGTTCCTACTCGAGTCAATAAAGATGGTGCATATATTTCTCATGTTGTTCATCACGGTGTTGAAGAAGCCAGCGGTCACGTCCAGTACAAGATCCCCGCATTTGGGAAAGTACTTCATTTGGATTTAACGCGCCATGTACACTTTATTGCACCTGGATATGTTGTCCAAGAAGGAACAAGTCTAAGACAACAGAATCACAAGTGTCATTTCAGCGGGCGCCTCAAGGATCAGCCTGACTCGCCGGTGTTTGTGAGCAACTGTCGTGGATTGGTAGGTTTATAGATCGCAAGGCAAACTAGGGATAACGTGCTTTTGTCTCGCGTAATTACCAACCAAACAATACCACAAACACAATTCCAAAACCAATAAACTGACAGAATTGGTAAAGCTCGTTCAATACTGTTTACAGTGACATGGTCCAGAATAGCGCGTGACAAGGGCCGGCGCACTGGATCACAGCACGGCCTACGAGGCCTTTGCCCTCGCTTGTCTACCGTTTAATTGTTTTAATATCTTTAAATCATATGAGTATTTAGACCACAAACGACAAGCTCTTCGTAAGACAAAATAAGGGTATGTAGGGGACGTGGTTGAGGCCGCCATGAATTCCCTGTTTCATTAAAACCTCATGAAACGTGAAACTACTAATTATCGAAAACCAAAAACACCAATATCGCCGTCTGACCACGTTCTACAGCTGCCGAGCTAGACATTATCGTACTTTCACTAGCCTGGCTTATACACAGCAATTATGAAGTGGATGTTTGTTGTTGTAAGCTGTTTCTAAAGTCATAATTACCAGGTTCAGAAAATAAGGTTTTATTTATCTTAAAATGGAAACTCGGCAACCCAAATGTTGACAACATCTTCGGAAGTGGTGAAAGGTTTTGTCTGGGAGTAATTTGTGCCTACAAAGTGACCGGAAACTCGAGATGCATTTTTGCAAATAAAATTGTGTTTTGACAACATTCAATATATTTGCTGCGGTAATGCCATTAGTAAAGCACATGGGAATGTTCAGGAAATGGTTCAATGTTCCTATTGATGGATTGGAAAACGAACAGCTTTTTACCCACTGCTATTTTTCCGGTGTACAGGGTTTTATCGTCGTTTCTGTCTTTTTTCAAGTGTGCTTAGCCCCCTCCTTTCTATTCTTGGCTTCTGCTGTATATTTTTAAAACTCATGATCCTTGTGGATTAACATTTCGTTTTAATGAAGCATCTCTCGTCACTTCCAGCTCGATAAACCTTGCCCTTTATCGTTTCCACTCCTTGTAGTCCTACCCGTTGCTTCGTCTACGGCGAACACCATCTCTGCTCATTGATTGCTCGTATACCGTCATAATATCAATGCTGTTTTCGTATGAAACAACATTCACGATGATTCGGCTCTGAAAAGAAAAGGTTCCGCGTCGGAAGTCATGGATAGTGGCTGGTATTGTGGCACATTCTATTGACAAATGAAAAGTTCACAGGTTAAAACATAACCGGCAAGAGAAAGAAAAAGTGGGCTACTATATCAAGATATGATCTGCTGATCCTTTTATCTCGAAAACAGCAACTCAAGACCGAGGATTCAATGAAATCGATGCTACCTATTCAGCGAGGGAAGATTTTTTGGTTTCAGCACTATCTCAGTTCCCGCGTTCTTGCATTAGTATGTGAAGGCCAACCCGCTGAGAATATTCCAGGTATCATTGCCAGGGCAACGCCTTCAGAAAGAATTCCATTTTACCTGACAATTGTATTGGTCTTTGTTTCATCAAATGATTATGCCATTATCGTTAGATATGTGTAGGGTGGATAGATGGATGATAGCACGGCTGGAGAACCATAGCCCTCTTTTTCCATTTGTCACACTTTACCCTGCACTTTTAGGTCGCCCCGCGGTGACTTAGTCATGCTTAACAAAGTCTTCTAACATTCTCAAACCGCAAGGTTTCAGACAAATGCCACAAGTTGGTCTAATCTTTATCTACATGAAGAAGAAAGGCAGCGCCTTACATTATGAAATTAATTAAGGAATCTAAAATAAATAAATTCCTTGTAAACCAACTCTCCGGCATTCAAAACGTGTGGTCAGCTTCAAGCCGCTGTGGGGACCCCACACAGCTTTTCCCTTATGCTTCTCCAGAAAAAGGAGAAGCGACATCATAGATTGTTTCTCAACGCTTCAGGCTGGAGGAAACTAAACCTTGTTGCTATCTTGCAATTAGGGTGGAAGTTTTCCGTTAATCTTGGTTAAAAGGTTCATATCTATACTGACGTGATAACGGATACCTTTCAAAGGTGACATCCTTGCGTCACTTGATGGATCTAATTTGTGTCAACGCCCCTACTCATCTTTCCGTGTCAGCCCAGGGATCTTGAGACTTTTTTTAGGAGTTCTCATGGTCCTTGGCCGACTCGAATCTCTCGTCCCATCTTATCTCCATAATACAAGATGTGTTTATCTCTGCTTATGGCGTCCTTGATAACCTTACTGCCCTTGCATTGCGAGTGCTAAGGAAAGATTCGTGGAAGTATGCTTGCGACTTTCGCTCGATGGTCTGACCGCAATCTCAAAGACATGCAGATATTTGAACGTTTTAAAGGGTTTTTTCTTCTTCTTTTTGAACTTCAACCTCGTTAGTGTGACCACAAGTACACTTTGCGTTCCTGGCCGGGATACTGCGGTCCGCGGACTTGTCTAGAAGATATCCCAACATAGCCTTTGCCTCCTGTTTTAAGATGTGTTTGCCTTTTCAGTACTCGTGTTTAAGGATCCTGTTTACAAATAACAACCCAATAAGGAATTCCAGTCGTTCCTTTATCAACACGAGTAACGCGATGGAACGACTATAGTACAGAGGAGATGGCTTCTTGCTGTCAAGGCTAGTTATGTTAATGATTTAAAGGCTCATCGACATTTAACGGGTTCCTTGCTTTCGTGTTTCCTGTAAAAACAACAGTGAAGTAGGAGAAAGGTCAACATATTGGTATTTGTGCATTGATCACGAACCGCCATAGTACTGCATGCCAGGACAGACCAGACAAACGTGTAGTGCCGACGGAGATACAAACAAACAAAAAAAATGGCGTACGGAGATAAGAAAACGTTTATTGCAAAACGACAACATTGTCAAAGTCTCGCATCTAATGAAGCGTTTGAAAGAGGACGTGAAATTTAAGTGACGACGCGATATAAAGAGACAAAGAAAGTTGAAAATCAGGATTAGGGACTCGTCATAAAGTTTGGCGAGGGATGGACCGGCAAAATCAGATGGGACTACGTATTTTTGAGCTCCTTAGGGGGCGGGCCATCATAGAAATGGAACAACTTGGAGGGTTTTTTCATTTTTGCCCTTGAAAATATCGGTAGATCATGTATTGTTTCAGTAAGCGGATGAGGGTGTCACGCAAAAATAGTCTTCCATTAACCACCAGTTAACCTGATTTTTCCCCACACCCCACCCCCTTCCCCCTCCTCCCCATGGTTTATGACCAGTCCCTTATCTGAATAAAATGGTATATCACGAATATGACCTGGCTCGAAGTTTTGGATAATGACACAGAGCACAATATGTTAGTTGTCTTTGTAGATTAGTGCTCAGTTTAAGACCATGCCATTAATAAGCATGAACATGTCATTAACAGGAAGGCGTCATCCAGGACCCTAATGGCGATCATCTATTCATTCAGCCAGTTCTTGGGTATCTTAATCAAACACACCATGCCGAGCATCCACATCTTGTATACAGACGGTCAGCGGTTAAAGCCGCAGACGATGGACGATCGGCCTGTGACAGTCATGGTAAGGCCATGAACAGCGTCTACTACGTTGATAGTTGTCGTTCCCTTAACAATTTCAAGAACTTTCTTTTTTCCCATTTTTTTCCTTTCCATCTTTCCTCTTTCCCTTTTCCCCTTTTCCTTTTGTTTCTTTTTTCTTCTTCTTTTCTTCGCGTACATTTTATTCTAAAAATCAAATCAAATAACAATCAAAACAATTCAAAACGAGGCCCAGGGGAAACAAGAATATACCCCTTTTTGAATTGCTTTGTTCGTGATCACTCGATCGACTAGAAGATCGAAAACTCGATGCGCTGTTAGCCTTTATGATCCCAGAATCCATATCGAATCCTGACTTTTTTTCCTTGTTGTTCAGAGAAGCTGTCCCTGGCCCAGCGTAAAAAAGACCCGTACCTGGAGCTGATACGTGAGTATGGTCATGATCGTCAACGACGGTCGATAACAAGTGAGCGCAATGTTGAGGTGTTGGTGGTGGCTGACAAGACCATGTCTGACTTCCATCAAGACGACGTGGAGAACTACATTCTCACCGTCATGAACATGGTAGGAATAGTCACCTTTCCCTCTAAAACAATCACTCCGTGAAAAAGAAAAATATGACAGAAATAAGCAATATGCACTGACGTTGACGTCAGAATCTTCTACCATTTTGAAGGAAAATGCGCGTATTTTTAAAGTAAGAGTTCCCTTGAATCCCTTAAGATCAAGTTAAAAACACATTAACGTTGGCATCGTTAACACACTTTGCATATGCCCAATGTATGGTAAAAGTTTCCTACGAGTCCCTTGCAGATCAAGCCAGCATTTTTATTCATTTGCATTTCCCCATATGTGAGAAATATTCTCAGGATGCGTTCTTGACCGACATTTAAGGAAAAGAGGAAGGATCCCTACCGCAGTAACGCGTCACACAAAAATTATCTTGTTATTTATCTGAAAGATTTCCCTTTTAGGTGAATAACATATATCGAGACCCCAGCATCGGCAATGCCATCAACATAGTGGTCGTACGGATGATAATACTGAAGGAAGACCAGGTATTTGTTACACCTCTTTCTCCAGAAAACCAACCTGAATCGTGAGTCAATGCGGTACGGTGCGTCGAGTATGCGCAGTAAGAAATAAGGGATTTGGGTACGAGATTGCTCGAGACTCTCTCTCGCCACAGGAAACCCATCAAATAGCTTCATGTAGATTCTTTCATCCCCGGCCTCCCCTCTCTGTGTTTCGGACCCAAACCGAGTGCGGTGCTAATATATTACTGAAACAGCATTGCTAAAGGAGAGGTAAGAATTTCATTGGCAAAATAGAAATATTACGTAAAATAGTGTCGGGGTCCCAAGGCTTTCTTCGCTGATTGCGGATTTGGAATTTGAAAAAGTTGATTTTTGAAGAGGGAGGAAATGACTGGGGAAGCCAAGAAAAACCCGCGGAGCACATGAGAGAACCAACAAACAACTTAACACGTATGTGATACCAAGTACGGGAATCGAACCTAGTTCGCCTTGGTAACAGTAAAGAAAGCGTTTAGTGTTTACACCCTTGCCGCCCGTACTTCCAATGTGCATGTATGTCATATATTTGTATTTTGCAGCCGGATTTAAAAATAACGCATCATGCAGACGACACTATAGAGAACTTCTGTCGCTGGTCCTCGTCGGTTAACCCGAAATCTGATAACCATCCCAACCATCATGATCTTGCTATCCTCGTGACAAGGTTAGCTCATAGTGTCATAATAATGCTTCCATTATCAGTGCCGGCCATCTCCTCCTAACTAGACATCCAAGGTCCATATATATCTAACGTGCCATATTACGAATCAACGTTGTGATATTCGTGGGAAATGACCACAAAGTCGCCTTAGAGACTCAACAATTCACGAGACTGGTGTAGTCCGATACTGTAACATGCAAGTGATTTCGGCTAACAAAACCTTGACATCTTCTTATAATAGATTACGGAA
>WUCR03262303.1:0-14115 GCA_009858155.3 Phymanthus crucifer
GTAGAGCACTCGAGAAGTCAAAGAAACACTCGGCTACGCCTCGTGTTTCTCTACGACTTCTCTCTTGCTCTACAGCTGACACGTGCGCCGTTTTATATCCCTTAACGTTAATATGCCGAGTGTGTCTTTGTCCTCTAATATAAACACAGTCGCCAGCCAATCAGAGCGCGCGTAGTATCTCAAATATTCTATAATAGTAGATAAGATGCGAATAGAACGTTCGCAGAGGATACGCAAACTAAAGACCTCTTTCCCTTGGGTGTAATGTTTACCCATTTCTGACCACGTGTCATTACCTTGAAGACAAGATTCTTTGTTTGAGTTGTATCCAAATTCATGTCTTCTCATGCGTGACATTACATGACACGAGGTCTGGAACGGGTCAACATTTCACCCTAGCTGTCAATTGGCTCCCAGGCATTTTTAACTTCTCGACTTATTTTTGTGAGCCTTTGCCCCTTATCTTAAATTATAATTATATTTTTCTTTATTCATGTATATTTTAAAATAGCTCAGGGTGAAATAAAGTTGTTGTTGTCTATTACTTTCAAGAAATTCAAACCTTAAAATAAGGACCTATGGACGATCTCGGAGGCATCCTTTAGCTGGTCTCTGAAAGATATGGCAATGTTTTCAAGAGCTTTTATAAAGAACTGAAAAAAATAGAGTTACAGAGCCTAATCATGATCTAATGCTGATAAAAACGCCGAAATTATTTTATAGGTGTCTGAGCTGAAAGAAAAGTTCGACGTAAACGAACCAATTGAATATCCCCTGAGGTATCCCTCAGCTCCTACTGTCAAAAGACACGGAATTTCTTTCCCAGAGGTTTGAAGCGAACTGAAAGTAAAAGGTCTTAACGACGATCCATGTGGCATCCCTTAACCAGCGTTGCCGATCAAAACCCGAAATGGTCTTCAAAGACCATGAAAACAATTTTCAAATACAAGGACCTCCTTAGCCAACCTTACCGATCAAAAAACCCGAAATTGTCTTCCAAGACCAAACCATGAAAACAATTTTCAAATACAAGGACCTAGTGAGGATCCCTGGGGTATTCCTTAGCCAGCCTTACCGATCAAAAAACCCGAAGAAAACTGAATTAGCTGGATATCTCTAGTCGTTTGCACCGTTCAGACCGGATGGCGCCCGATACTGCTTTGGCACATAATCTTGTTTGAACTCCTTAGTTCTATTTTGCCTAGTGGGAAACCGATCCCGGCTATGCTTGATTAACCAGCTAAACAATGGAAAGTTTTCCCAGTAGAATACAGAATGTCCGATCAACAAACTCGAATTTGTAAGAAGTTCAAGTTGTTATCGATTCTTTTGTAAATGTAGCTTTAGAACGCTTTATTTTATGATTTAGCAACAGTATCAAGGGAGGGAGAACAATAGATGCGGGATCGGTTTATAGAAAGTTTGAATGCATGAATAATACATTGTTCTTGTTTTTTAGACTGATAAGAGGGCAAATAACAGTATTCTAAAAGAGAGTAAATGAATCTAAAGTACTCTATATAGATATAGCGGGATAACAAGACATGACATGACTTTTGGGGGCATAATTAACAATACGCCCGACAAAAGTCATGTCATTATTATTATCATCAATATACTAGGAAATAATACAATTTTTCAACACACAACAAAAGAACGTACGATATGATCATGAGTGGGGCCGCAAATGTATTTGCAGCCCGCCCTCCTTGCTAGTTTTGTTGAAAACGTTTATTATTTGGCCTTGATGATAATGACTGGCGGTTATTGGCAGGAATGAGGAAATAGACGTTTCCTTTCTGTCCTCCTTTCTACTCTCTCTTCCCTTTCCTTGTTTTCATTATTTTTTCCTTCATTTCTTTCTTCCTATTTTCTTTTCTTTAAAACTTTTTTTATCCTTTCTATTCTCTTTGTTTCTTTTACTTCGTTTTCCTTTCCTTCTTTTTCATTTTTCTCCCTTCAATTTTTCTTTCCTTCTTTTTCCTGTTCTCAGCTATTTCTTTTCTTCTTCTTCCCTTTCTTCTCTTTTTTCTTGCATTGTTCTCTTTCTTTCTTCATGTTTTTTCTTCTCTTTTTATCTCTTTCTTTCGTTTCCCAAATTTCCCATTCCTATTTTAGTAACCACCCTCGAGTCATGAACGATCCCATACCGTTTCAACAACACAGTTAGCAGCTGTATCCACCAATCCACCTGCCCGACTGCTATAACCATGAAACCTACTCCGATACTGAATGATAATGCATTAAACCTGCAGCCCAAGAGTCAGTTTTATCTCAATAAAACACGGTAGAAAATAGTCAAAACTAGCGTAGAGTGCGTCGGTGTATAGATAAACAGTAGATCGATTTATAAAATATAACACCGTATGGTGGATGGAGAAATAACTGACGTTTCGGACGTAAGTCCTACATCGGAGTCATTGACTCCGATGAAGGACTTACATCCGAAACGTTAGTTATTTTTTCATCCACCATACGGTGTCATATTTTATAAATCTATGAATAAAACACGGCACAATAAACAGGAAGCTCGAAGCAAAAATTGTAAAATTACAATCACTCATTATTATGACCAGGCCCATTATTTCGGATCAATAATTAAACAATTCCTCCTGGGGCACAAACTTACTCATTCGGTTGTGCAAAACAGGAATTGCTTCGCGCTTGCTCAAGAACGGAAGTGAAAATTTACGACTTCTAGATCTAAAACACCTGTTTATACCAAGATGAAAAGAACGAAAACAAAAATTGCTAAGCCGGATTTGATTCAAGGGTGTTTGTATTGAGTGGGAAGAATACTGTAGTTCATTCCAGGGGTTGGCGTTTGCGATTCCAGCTTCGCCACAAGTTTGATGTGTTCTTTGCTTCGCCACGAGGGTTTTTTTTCTGGGTTCTCTCAGTGTGCCTGACAAGCGAACCCACCCTACGGAAGAAACGGCTGTTAAAAATACGTTTTGGAACTGCAGTTAGTAAGGCAATGGTCCAGAGGGTAGAGCATTAGACTGCTTTCCCTATCTTAACACTACTTATTTATAATCCGGTATTGACAATGATGTTAGAATGAAAAGTTGCCATGTTGAAATAGTCTGAGATGAGTCGAAGGAAGAGAGATCTTACTGAAACGGTCTACATGTGAATCAAATGGTCGGTGGAAAATGAGGAAAAGGATGAGAATCGAATGAGATGTGGGAGAAAAAGAGAATGAAAAATGGAAATAGATGAAGACGAATAACGCCCTAAGCAGGAATCATTTCGAGCGCACAAAATGAACTCGTCGACAAATTGTCACAAATTGTCGTAGTTTCAAAATGAATAGAAATCATTCTCCATTCAACTGATGAGGGACTGTGAAGGTTCCGATAACGAGAAAAGGTGTAAAGCTTGTGTGAGATTTCTACGGCGAATCATTTCAAAAGAAATAAGCAGATGCGAGTTATCATTATGAATATTAATGTTTCCGCTGAAAGATCTTTTTTACGAATCTTCTTGAAAGAAAAGGAGAATGACAAACAGATTAATCGCCATTAAGAATATCAATTCTTAGCACACAAAAACGCAAGGAGTTTAAAGATACGACGAAATATTAATGCTGAAATAGAGTACAAACACTACAAGTGTGCAATATCTTGCACTATTTAGCACTAAATAGTGCTAATTAAACAATAGGAAACAAGAGAATTAGCATAATCTAGTAGTATATAGTGCTATTTATATTGCACACTTTGTGCTTGCACATTATTCATAGGAATCATCTTTATAAGAAACGAAAGGTGCAATGAAACGAGAAATGTGAGAATGGTTTGGTGAAATAGTAGTTGAAAGAAACTTTCCTCAGCAAGTGCGATTAAATATGTCACATAACACCTGATATATCATCGATATTCATAGAATGGTTGAACAACACAGCTAAAGCGAGCACGAAGCGACTCAAAATAACAGAATTTACGGGAACTCATCTCAAGCTGTCAATAAACCGTATGAATTTTCATTTAATCACAATACATTATACTACATTATTCCCCATCTGTTCGCATATTCTATATAAACAACTGCAATAAGGTGCAATGCTCATTCCCCGAGTATTCACTTCTCGTTACGACCTCCGAAGACTATTTCCACAGTCTGGGCTGTGAGCTTTCGAAGTAATAATCACCATGCGTATGTCAATGAATATCGCTTTTCTCCTGTGCGGAATATTTCTTATTCCCGACATTTTCTCATCTGCGAAGAGCACTGAAAAATTCTTTTGGCCTGAAGACTACGAAGAAGTGCAGGACTACGGTGAAAACGTAAGTTGAACTGGATGCTGCTAAGGTGCCGAAAGAAATTCGAAATTTTGTAGCGATATTTATTTCTGGTATTAGACGTTCTCATAAAAAAAAAAAACGTTTGAAACTGAAACGTTTCTGCATACATACTTCTAAAAACCTAATTTTCCACACTGCAATATTTTTTGTATCTTTTGTTTCTCATTAATGCGACTGGGATACTCCCTGGTGATGCGCAGTATCATATCTCTGGCTTCATCATCATCAATAGCTGTCAACAGTTGTTTAGTGGACCCTATAAGGACGTAGTTTCTCGAGCTTATTACAGAACTGCCGACAAGACACCGCTAATGATAGTCATTTATCAATTTCAACACTCTGAGCGCCTAAAGAGTTGGCTTCTCTTGTCTCATTTTGATCATTGTACCATCATCCTGACCAAACATGCACCTATCAATGTTAACCCCAAGGGGAGAGGGGTCGGGCAAGGGATTGGGATTGGATCAACATTGCCCCACAGTGTGGCATTGCCATGTTGGAGACATTTACCGAATATTTGAGCCTGTTGGAGCCATGAACATGTCCCTAAAAAAGCCAAATCCCTCCCTACCTTTTGCCTGCCCACTCGGGCTTATGATTGATAGATACATCACAATTGTGCCAAAACTTTTTTCCACAGTTCAAAGAAAACATTGCAGAGCCATCAATTATTGAAGAAATTGAGACGAAACAAACAAATTCAAATTGTCAAGGTATTAAGTTGTTGTTTTTTTCTTTTGACTGTAGTATCTCTCAATGGAAGAAGAACAGGGACCGCTAGTGAGCGAGTTACATTTAGGCCATACCCCCAAAATTCATTCTCACAAAATACACTGTAGAATCCTGAAACAATTACCTCTGGGCTGATCTACGTCAGGGCACAGGAACTCTGCTAACACAAGGTGCTAAGTCGATAAGTCATACCTGAAACCGAGGAGGTGAAGGTGAATGTCAAGTGAGGTCATGGGATGAGAGGGAGGAGAATCAAAGTACCACTTTCCTGCCAAAACAAAGGAATTCCCATCCTCGAGAACCCAGGGGTAATATTTTGTTGCTCGTTCCTCACTACCAGAACAAATACCCCCTGGGAACGGAGTCTGTTGAAACTTGTACCGGAAGTCGAAATACAAAATGGTGACGTTCAAATACTTAACGTCTTTGTCTATCCATACTTCATTCTGATTGGTCGACCTCAGGGGCCAATCAGGAAAGAGTTGAATTTCGACTTCCAGAACAGGCTTCAACAGACTCCGTTCCCAGGGATATTTCTTCTGGTAGTGAGGAACGAGCGACAGAATATCACCCCTGGTTCCCGAGGATGAGGAACCCCCACATAAACTGACTGCTAATCAAATCCTTACACAGAACATTTTATTTATTTCAGGTATTTATTATTCTTGTGATTTCAGCGATTATTTGATTACTTATTGTTTTTATATAACTGTATATAATTTTTTTTTTTTTTTTATTTATTTATTTATTTTTTTTTTAGCTTAAGTCTCCCCGATTAGCAAAGCACGTGTGCCAAGCTAGAACTTTTAGAGACGTTAATAAAGTTTATTATTATTATTATTATTAAACCAGGCAACATCCCTCAAATCACTCCACCAACCCGCACATGCAATGGAGGACCCTACGAACAGCTAGTGCTAGTAAATGGGACCTCCAACGCGTATGTCCCGCTAACAAGATGTTTAGGTCATTACACAGAAAGAACAATTTGTAAAGCCACAAGACAACGCATTCTTGTCAAGGCTAATGGACGATGCGTCATTATGTATAACGAAACTAACTGCAAAGAAGAATGCAAAACAAGCAAAAACAACTGCAAGAATGCACAAACGTTTAATCATGGTAGTTGTAAGTGTGAGCCGCAAACGTTATTTTAAGAAAATGATTACTACCTAGGTTTTGCAAAACTCTTATGGTATTTGTAGCACTTCTAACTGCAGAAAGTATTCCTCAAAAAAATAGGAAAAATAGAGAAATTGCTTCAGAAGTTAAAAATCTTAAATTCGTCATTGAGACTGTGAGTGTAATGGTCACTGGCAGGCTAAGACTACTAGTATTTAAAATGTTTTTATACGACTTTCTGACTGAATTTTTAGATAGATAAAAACATGGAAAATGCTCTTCACTATTATTCATGAATAAAATGTATTTCAGATACTTTATTTGCAAATAAAATTCGGATGAAAAATTGTTGTGTCAGTTAAAGTAATTCTTTTGTGCTGTAGATAATGCTTGAATTGCAAACTTCTATAATGATATCAGCACTCTAAAATCTTGCATGGAAATTGGTCCTTAATATTTTATGGCAACACCTGCCTTTGGGAGGGGGGGGGGGAGGGGGGCACTTGGATGAAAACACCCAGTTTTCTGAAAGTCCGAATAATTCAAATATTTGAGGATATGACTCAATTACTACTACGAAAGCCAGAGTGACCAAACATTTTGCTTGAGAACCACAAGCAGTTGAGAAACTTTGGTTTGAAAACTAAAAGAACAATAGGGTCAAGTAAATCAGGGGCAGATACAGGAATTCTTTGAGGGAGGGGTGCACCATTTATGTTCGGGACTCGAGCATTAAAAATGGATAACAATGAAGGCATAATTTATCGTTAATCCCTCATCTTAGGGGGGTGCATACCCCCTGCACCCCCCCGGATCTGCCCCTGTAAATGATGTAATTTCTCCCAAAAAATTGATTTTTATCCGCAACGTTTGACTGTTAGGCTTCAAACCCCCGACTAGCTACAAGAGATCCTATCAGTAGCTACGACTAGCTTTTCAGTACTTTGAAGGGAAAGGGGTGGTACTGCACCCGGAAACACATCGCAACTTCTTTTCTTTTCTTTTTTTTTTCGTTCCAACGCCTCAGTATTCTTCACTATCCAGACCTTTTTCACAGTTTCATAAAGGTTTAAATCACAGCGGGGGCAGCTTAGTGTCAACTGTAACGAATAATAGTGAACCTCCCAAGGCTACCAAGAAAGAATTATTGGGTTACCTGTGTTTTTTCGAGTATGGTGCATGCTGGGTATCCAAGATGGCGATCTTTAGTGTTTATATACTGAATCGTGCAGGAGGTTTGATCTATCATTACGACCATCACACGCCTAAAAGCGAGATAGAAAAAACCTTTAGCTATCCTTTAGATATTACTCTCGGTGGTGATGATAAGTTAGAGGTCATCTTTGGCGAAGGAGCTGGGATCAAAGGTAAACGATTACAAACAACGTCGAAAGACGCGAGTAATTTTCTATGTCTACAGTTTTCAACTATTTATGGGCTAAATCTTTAACACAGAGTAGAAATTCCAGAGGTCGTAAGAGTGTTATATATTAGATACATTTTGAAAATATCAGAAAAAAATCCTTTCTAGATTCAGTATTTTGAAAAAGTTTCTGTTTTATTGAGTTGGTCATGCTCTTATCGCCATCAATGGAGAAGCTGTCGTGTCAAGGAAGCTGCCAGATGGACGAGATGCAATGGAAGTCCTCAATAATCCGGATAATTATCCAATATCGTTAAAATTTGGTCGTCTCAAGCTCAAAACAAACGAGAGAATCATGTTGGCCAGCATGTTTCATCCGTGAGTATGAAAGGAAGTGTTAGGGAAGAGAGTGCATTGTGGTCTAGCTTGGGTTTACCTATTTGATTCACCATGCTTGGCAAATTCAGAAGTGATATACATGTATGGTACAAAAATTCACTTTTTCGGAAAGGGGATTTCAAGCAAAAAAGTCAAAGTATATATAAAATCCTTGTATGTTACCTTCAGGTTATTTGCAATAGCAGCCAAGCTGTCACCAGAGCATCGGTCATCAGGGATTGAAATCCTAGAGGCAGATTCTTTCAAACTGCACTGTTTCCAGTCTCAAACAGGTTTGTAGGGGACTTAAAATCAATGAGAATCAAAGAAAAATAAGTATACAGTTCAACACTCTGTTAGGCCAAACAAAAAAATATGTGTTTCCTGTTGCATGAGAGAAAAAAAATTGGGTCGGTAGGTTGTTTTTTTTTTTACTAATACAACACTTAGTTCAGTCATAAACACAACCAGAAGTGAACAAAAAAGTATTAGGGTCGGCAAAAATCGACTAGAAAAAATAGGGTCGGTTGCGCAACCGGAAACACACACTTTTTTTGTTTGGCCTTACTGTCACTTCTGACGAAGCGCGACTCCCTAAACTCAACATTAGATGGATGTCAATCACTCTCTATCTACTCAAATATCACTCAGAAAAATTATCTTCTACTCCAATGTTTGTAAAAAAGCTGTATTTCTGCTATATCTGCCTATATCATTAATTTTCTCCTAAAAATTTTTAATTCAAAATTTTATGATTGACATCCATCTAATGCACAGTGAAAGCTACAATGTTGAAATCTTGGGAGTCGTGCTTAATCGAAAATGACAGTAAACCTATCATGTGTAAGATGTCTTACCCTTTTGGAGTATGAAGTCCTAGTCAGGTGGCTGTGGTACCATACATAACATGCCCTTCATTGCTTGGATTGCCTTGAATCTTGTCACCATCACAGTCTTTTATTCACATTTCTTACTCCTCAGTTTTGATTCAATTGACTTTGTTTCCTTGTTTTTCTTTTTCAGGGCTCAAGTTTATTTTACTAACTGACCCAAAACAGCTGGGAACTGAAGGACTGTTGAGGAAAATATATGAATTATATGGTGATTTTGCTCTGAAGAATCCTTTCTATTCACTTGACATGCCAATCAGGTAAGTCAGCAAATGGAAAGGAAAAGGGAAGAAATAGAATGAGAAATGGGAGAGAATAAACATATAATTGAATGAGAATATCTCTATTCTTCAATGTGAATAAGAAGACATTTATACTCACACCTTTTGTTTTGTTCTTCTTGTTCATTATTGCGGAGGGAATTGTTGATGTCACTTCTGGTCCTCCGTGGCATGTTCATGACTGAATCACAATTAGTTTTCAATAGCATTCTTTCTGACTGACATTACATGGTGGACAGTGTTTGACCAGCATTTAAAGCAGATGACATGATTCAGTCAAGACTTTTATTATCTATGTCCAAAATGTATTCTTTTGAACTTTACTAGATATGTAAATAGATATAATTCTGTGAAAGTGATTGGACAGCCAACCCAAGTGTTTTTCTTTTCTTATTTTCAGATGTGAATTATTTGACACCAACTTACAGAGAGCTCTCGACTATTCAGAGAAAACTGGTCTTTATTCTAGCAACCCATCACTGAGTTGATCAAATCTATATCATATTTGCCATTCAACATATCCTATTTTCCTTTTCCTAGAAAAAACATAATTCAAGATTGAGAGGAAAAGACATTGAATATTTGACTCAGTAGAGCACAACATATTCACAGAAATTTAGTTGGAGATAAAAAGCAATGCATACATCTATCATTGAATTATTGGAGCTTAAAGAAGGCAGCTGGTCAGTTGCCACTTATTACTGGACAAATTTTCTTCTGCTCAGTAATACCTTCGTTCGTGTTCAACATTATTGGTCATAAGTGAAAGATTGGACCAGATTATTGACAATCCTGAAAATAGAAACTGTCTGATGACTGCTTACTAGTTTAACGCTCCGAGTTATATAGACAATGTACATCATGAAGATTAATAAAAAGAGAAGCAAATATTTGCATTGGAAATGATTGTTGTCTTTGGACATTAATTTTGGATCGTCAAAAAGATTGAATCAAGATCAGGCCGAACTTTCTCAGTTTACTCCTTCTTAATTACAGTAGATTATGTTGACACCTCTAGTATCATGCTGGTGGTGAATGTCCAAAATTAAGAAAGAAAGGCAAAAAAAGTACTGTCAAAGGGAAAAAGGAAAGAAATAATGCCAAGAAAAAGAACTGATAAAAGAAAGAAAAGGAGAAGCAGGAAAAATAAAAGAAAAAGGAAAAGAAAGGAAGAATAAACTATTTAGCTCTTAATCTCCTTAAAATTTATAATTCTAGATATTTGAAAATAAGTCTTTTGAAACCCAGTTGTATTCTAGTCTGACTTTGATGTATGTTTTAAACTATTGACAATATAGATTCACATTTTAAATTTAGCTTTCCCTTATATTACTGGTTTTCTGTCTTTCACAATATAAATCATTATACTGTGATTTGCTTCTTTTTCTCCCTCCCAAATCAATTTAATGAACGTCAATTACTTTTTCTTCTTTTCTTTTACTTTTTGGCTAAATTGGCATCAACTTATATGTATGAATATGTATACTTTTTCTCTTTTTTCCTGTTACTTAAAACTATTGTTAACAATGTTAAATATTTAATTACGTATTATCTGATTTATGTATTTAATAATATCACTTATGTTAACTATTTGTATTCACCTAAACGTTTATACAGTCTGACCAACTGATCAAAGCTACTTAGCTTATTAGCGTCATGCTATTTTGAGTAGCTGTGCTCAAGTTTCTAAAATATCTGTATAAACCTGATAATTGTAAGAAAAAAATTTTTACGAGTGCAAATAAACTTCTTCTTCTTCTTCAACTCTCAAGTTCATAAGACTTGCAAATAGTACATACGTATTTATTTCACTTATTTTGAACAAAGATAAGGTATACAAGGAACTTGCTATTTCTCATTTTTCTCTGTAAAGAATGACTGCATAGTCTATAACGACTGATGAGCTTTTGGTTTTACATTTAACATAGTCACAGGCACACATACAGGGTTCAAGGAGGATAGCTTGGGCTTTTTCAAGCCTTTTTTCAATCTTTCAATCTTTGACTTTCTAGCTTCCGTCTTACTTTTAGTTGATTGGTCGGGGGGAGGCATGGTTTTACGTTTGGACCTTGTACGTGTTGGCCCTGGGGAGGCAGTGTTCTGTAAACATGTCATAGAGCTAGAGCTTTCTGGTGTTTCACCAGTTTTACTGTTGGTGGGTAATGGTTGGTGATTAGATGCATTTGGTTTATCTGTTTTCATGTGGTCCGAATTATCAACCGTTACAGTGAGAGTCCACCAAGAACTTTCTAGCTTTTTTTCAGTTTGAGTGTCTGTTTTATTATTGTGTGTTTCCTTTGTATCTGAAACTGTAGCATTTTCTGATGGCAAAGATGCAGAAGCTTCTGGTGTAACAGTTTGGCTATCCATTGGTGTCATGTTTTCCACAGCTTCTTCTGTCCTTATTTCATTTGAATTAGAAATTTTTGCTCTGTCTGAATCTACAACTGTACTAGCATTTGTTGGTAAAGATTCAGGAACCTCTGCTCTCCTACCAGCTTGAACATCTGGTTCCTTCTCTTTGTTAGATTGATCTGGTCTTATTTCATCTAGATTAGAAATCTTTGCTTCCTCTGAATCTGTGATTGTAGCAGTGTCTGAAGGCAAAGCCTCTGAGGTCTTTGAACTCTTGTCTGTTTGAATATCCATTGCTGTTTCAGCTTTCTCGGTTTTTATTTCATCCAAGTTAGAAATCTTTATTTGCTCTAAATTTGGAATTGTAATAGTAAACGGCAAAGGTTCAGAGGTCCTTGACCTCTCTTCTGTTTCAATATCCATCGATATGTCAGCTTCCTCTGTTATCATTTCTAAACTAGAATTTCCAGCAGCTTTGGAACGAGATGATGCAAATGTATCAGAACTCTTACTTCCCTGATTATTTTGTATATCTACAACCATTTCTGTGGTTTCGCACAACTGATGACTTCTTGACCCACTCTCTTCAAAAGACTGTCTCGCATCCATATCACTAGTTTCTTTATCCCCATCATTTGGGATTTTCTTTTGTAGTTCATCCATTGCAAGGATAATTTGTTCTTTTTCTAGGTCTTTAGTAATGCCAGTGTATCTACTCCTCAAAAAAAATTGCTGTTCAAGAAGGTCGGCATTCACGAGCTTCATCTCTAAATTTTGAATCAACTCTAGGACTACCCTGGCATCTGTTTATTTAGAAAAGATGATTTTTACTGGGGATTATTTTTCGGTTATATTTTGATATTTCAAAAGTGGTTGGGCGCCAGCCCGAGCAGGGCTTAAAATAACTGCTGGACATCAGACAAAGTCCAGCCAAAACTGACAGTTGTCGGGCTAAACAGCAAACATCTCGGTCATTTTGACCGGTCATACCTTGCACGTCCATTCTAAAATAGTTTTGGCCTGGCAAAATGTCCGGCATCCAAGCCCTGCTGAGTTTAGTTCATGATAAGATACCAAGTGATATACCAGATAATATTCACCTTGGTTTTCCACTAAAATTTGCAAAAGCCATGCTCATAGTACCCAGCATAGTTAACCCTTCGCTGTTTGTTAAAAATCAAGTCTACTCACCAATTGGAGTCAGCTCTACAGTAGTCTGACCTCTCAGGATGGAACTTAGAAAGGTGTAGATTCTTGAATAGTTTGGACCATTGATATCTTTTTCAAAAAGCAATAAAAAGAACAAATTTAATTCATTCCAATAAATTATTTTATTATATATCCTAGTCAAACTCGTTTTCTTATTGGTCGAGAGCACATCACGTGGAGGGAAATAAATCTCAATAACTCCCGCGCGGGTAATAAATACAAATGATCAAAGCGTGAGAGGGGAACAAATCCACATGATCAGGTCAAAGTTTATCAAAATGAAATAAAAAGTAAATAAAAACATTTCAAAAGTGAGAGAAAGATTTTTTTGTGTGACTAGGGTATATAATAAAAGTAACCCTTAATGACTGATCCCTCTGGAAATCAGTTAGTTTTGTTTCCCTCAAATCTTAATGTTTCCCTCGGCCAGAGCCTCATTAAGTGCTAAATATTGGACATACATGAGCTAGTTGGTCATTGGTGGGGTGAGAAGGACAGAGGAAGAAATGGTGGGAGGGAGGGGAGGACTGAGAGAAGGGGGAAGATGGAGATGGGAGGATCAAAAAGAGCTTGTCTTGGTTGGCAGAGAATAGCTCCAAATTTCCTAACAATAAGCATAGCTTTAATATTATTGCACTGATACACTTTAGGCACTAAAGACTAACCTTGAGAGGATGAAGTAGGCTCAACTGCAGCAATTGTCATAACCTGAAAAAGGAAGGATCTTCCAGATCTATTTCATCTCAAACTGGCATCAATTATGAATAACTGGAAATATGCGGGTGTGGCTAGCCTCCCTCCCTATGCATACCAATCTCTTATAAACCATAATTTTATGATTGACAGGTAGACAACAAGTGATACTGTGACACACCTGTGGAATACACTTGGCATCAATATCTTCTGTTCCTCCTCTGAGCCTCTCGCATATGTTAATCCATGCCTGAAGAAACAACCAAAAATGAGCCCATCATTTCATACTGATGTATCCTTAATACTGTGGTATAGGGTAGGGTAGAGACATGTAGGTAGGGAAGGGTATGGTAAAGTAGAGGAGGGATATTACAAGAAGGGAGTAAAAGGTAGGGTAGGTCAGCATAGCCTGGATACAAGGTTCATAGTGCTTCAATGATATGCTCCAGGGACATACTTCATTCTCACCTGCAATGAATTATTTTTTTCTCCCACTGAATGAACTGGTGTTACACCTGAACATTGAAAAAAAGTTTAATTTACACAATATTGAAAATGATATTGGTAAAATGTTTAATGACTTCTCACCAGTTGCTTCGGCTCTCAGTTTTTCTGTAAAATATTTTATCTGCAGAGAAAAATGAACAGACCTCTACATTTTAAGTCATAGTAATACAAGTCTTAGGGAGTGTTCAATATTTATGGTTTGGGGGGGGCTGGCATATTCTGTGACAACACATTCAAAATCCATATGACCCCCCTTGGAAAAAAGGAAAACTTGATTG
>WUCR03263398.1:0-14110 GCA_009858155.3 Phymanthus crucifer
AAGAAGAAAAGTATCAAAAGGATGCCGACGCATGGAGAAAGGAATGCAGACAGAAACGTTGATGTTTGTGGGTGGGGCTGTCATACGAATTTTAAGGACAATTCCACACTTCGGTGAATTTTGTAGTACTATGTCCTTTGAACTGCAAAAAAGATAATCATGCTCCCATGATTCCAGCAAAATGCTACCATAACGTACATCACATGATGTATGAGTACCTAAAACTTGTATTTTGGAATGATTTGCGACAGCATATTTAAGCCAAACTCTCCACAAAATTTCCTAAGCCCGCATTTTCTAAGGTCAGCCGTTATTCAGAAATTCAAAATGGCAACAATCGAAAACCTGTAAACATGAGTTCATTTTGGTTTGTCTTGCAAGAAAATGGTGATTATTTCTTTGACTAGGAAGCTATTAATAGAAAAATAGAAGATTTGGAATTCCTTGGGCCAGGGGCCTTGAACCATTTTGGAATTTCCAAAGGCAAGGGGGGGGTAATAAAATCAATGCGCCCTCCCCCCCCCCCCCCCAAGGTAGGGTATGGACATTTTCTGGAATGACCCAATTTGAGTTTGGGTTTGTTTCGATATTTGCATTACTGCACAGTTCTCAGTTGGGCTTGGAACGACTAAAGTTTTATTGGTATGTTTTGTGGGAAAAAATGATATTGTCAAGGCAAATAACCGAAGTTGCGATGGGAGTCCACGCATCAGTTTGCACATCTTTTTCAGACTTGCACAGGCATTTTTCAAATTTCCACAGCAACTTCAATAACTCGCCTTGAAAACATCATTTTTCCCCCACAAAAAATTATCAATAAATCTTACTGATAAAACTTTAGCATTTTAAGTTCAACCAAAAAGTGCTAGTATTCAAATGAAGATTTCAAATTGCTTATCTATTCTTTTTGCTGTTGTAGCTACCATTTCGAACTGTTTTGTGTTGTGTATTACTTTGTATCACTTGAAAATGCCTAGTCATAGACAGTTTATATAGTATACAGCAAGGTAACGATCTCAACAATCATGACTAACGCCCAGGTAGGGGTTAAAAATCATTCAGCCATGCCCTTTTTCAAAGACTTCCGGTATCTTTTAGGGGTCTTTTTGAAAATTTCCAATGAGCATACCCGGTCCTTTCCCCCCGAGTCACCCCCCGGGGACTAAAATGCTCAACTGAATCAGCTGTATAATACAGACTGAAAATATAAATCACCTTTAACATAGCTTTGCCATATCATGTCATTAACCTCTTTTGCTCAATCCATACCATAGGTGGATCCTCATTTTCTGCACTTTTTATGGCCCTTGTGGTACATGCTTGGACCATAATGCAGTGAAAAAACTCAGTCCATAACTTAATGGTACAGAACTTGCACTCGGTTAATAAAAGATATGTACAATGTAAATGCTTACCGTGTCAAGAAATTCCACAAACTTGGACAAGTAGTAGATATATATGACCCTGGCCAACTGAATGCAGTGAAGATGTGTTATTATATAGTACAAGAGAATCCACAGGCCTGATCACATTGCACATTAGTCTATATATCTACACCTACCCGAATCAGTCTAGGGTCATTTTCGTAGCTCACTTTTTCACACATCAAGTTGAAATCTGGCATGCTTAGAATACAGGCAATAAACTGAAAATGCAAAAACACATTCAAAATCATATCTAATCTACACCTTAAAGTCATAATTACTACTGTTGCATCATTTAATAATCACCTCGTAAAGCATATATGCGGAGAGAAATACCAATCCAAAGTTGTAGACCACTAACACTCCTCTCAAATCCCATGCCTTTCGCTTTTCCATGTATTTTGGACCCACTTTAACTATAATCAAATAGAGCGCCATCAGGGAAAGAGTTGGCCAGGGGGATGCCACCAGAGGCCACTCATGTGTCCTTGGATCTGAAAGTGAAAAAATGGAATTGTACTATGAAGCAAAAACAAAATATGATCTCATTCAAGACCACAACAAGCTCTTGGTTTATCTGGTCTCATGGGAAACACTGGGGGAATGTACACTCAAAGGAATGACTACAAATGGAAAAACAGTGATGAGTCATTCAATCTTGTCCCTTGTCATAGCAACAATGTAGTGGTAAGTAAATCATAACATATGCTAATAATAATAATAAATAATCTCACCTCCTACAGCCATTACTAGATCATAATAAGCAGACAGACGTTGACTTGACGCCATGGTCACCTGAGGAAAACAATCAAAATACCAACAAAATCAACATTTAAGTAAACTACATGTACAATTTGGACAATTCTTTGTTTGTCAGGTTCAATGATTATGCAAGATATGCATGGCAGCTTGTTAGCTATCTTACAAGACCTCGGCCATAGTTGATAATGATCAAACACAGCAAAGCAAACAAGTAATTATCAGTTCAGTTAAAAGATCTAACAAACGAGCTTGAAAAGCTGCAATAGCTATAGTTTGCACGAGTTTAAGGTGTGCTTAACTAGCAAAGGTGTTAATCTCGTTCCACTTCGTGATTGTTGTTGGCAAGGCTCTTTGATCCCAAACAAAACGACTGTAATGCATCTTCATAATCAACCTACCAGCCTTCAAGAGAACCCTCGTGGATATTGTGCAGCTTATAATCAAGTTCTTTCGCAGTTTGTACGTGCAAAGCGTGTTCGGTCTGTTACCCTACAGACTGAGGAAGGCAAAGGAAGGGTGAAGGTTGGCTGGGTCGTGTAATAGGGATCTGTACTCGGGCTGTGATTGGTGGATGATTGGTGGCGCGATCACATTCATTGTTCTATTCATCATGTTACCGATGAATGACTCGAGCTGTCAAAACACATACATAATACACTAACACAATCTTTCGATATCCGCCTGCATCCACAGGTATATTACAAGCTGTAAACCTTGAAAATTATACTTGAATAACATGAACTAGTATACACTTCTTTGTAGTTCTATTATTCATATAAACTTACGTACAGATGACAGCTAAATGTATCAGGCTCCAAAAGTCATTCGACATATTTAGGGAACACGTTTTGATCCAAAGTTCACTGTCTGTCACTTAATACTCTCTTAGATACAGTACAAGTCAGGACTCACCAGCCATGCAGGTTACCTCGTGGCTTGAACACTTTCACGAGTTCTATCGTTTTGCAGACGCAAACAGCGGTAGGGTATAGTATTTGTTCTTCTTGTCGAGTTTTCTATTGCTTTCGTTTTCGTTTTGTTCTACTTGACGCTTTTAAACTGCATCAGAGTAGAATTAGATATATCTTTAGGATGGTCCTATCCCATAATGAGATTGGGATGAATGTAATGAATGTTACGAGTGAATCAATGATATTTATTTCCCGTCCAAATGTTTCTATTGACATGCCAAGGGGCAGAATCATGGTAGCAAGGATTGACTAGATGTCCTTCCTATTTCCTGCCCCCCTTCCCAAACCTCTCTCCATCCCAGCTCAATGCCAGTATTTCAATGCCATTTATCCCATTCATGGGTTTCCTATGGTACTTTGTACCTTGGCTTTCAAGGGTTAGCATGTGACTTGGATTTGAGCAAGGCTATTGCTGCATTCATAATGTATGGTAGAGGGGGGCAGCCAAGCTAAAAGTAGCAATCTCCCTGGGCTTCTTCAAAAATTTTAGCATCCCCCCTAAATTTCACCTGCCCCCCTCTGCCATATGATGAACATAGCCTAATGTTATATGGATTTGAGTTTTTCTTTTTTATCTTTTGCATGAAGATCCAAGAACTTCAGGATGGCCATTGGTCAATCACTTCCAAGGGCCCTTGGCTTTGATCATTGTGTACCTTACCATAGTCCTGGCTGGGCCAAAACTGATGGAGAACAGAAAACCTTTCCAGTTGATGTGGTCCATGGCAATCTACAATGCAGCTATGACCATCCTCAATTTGTACATATTTATTGAGGTATACGATACATAATATCTAATTGTCTAGGATGTCACCAACTTTCCCCTAATGGGCCTCCTCCTTCATGCAATAATTACAGCCGTCATCACCTGTGCAAGTTTGATTCAACCCAAACTTGAATGTCATAAAATACTTAATAGTAATCAATCAGGATTTGGCTATACTAACCTTTAATCTCTGTCTGTCGTACATGTGATTTTATCATTCACACATTTTTTCCTGTGTTTTGATTGGCCAAGAAAACTGCAAATAACTGTGTACAAATAATAATCTGCACATGCACATATGATTTCAAGAGGAATTAAAATAGTCTGCTGATGCACACTAGCATTGCAGTTTCTTGTCAATCAAGATGACTCGCTTTGTAACAGTTAAAGGATTTGTTAGAAAGCAAAACAAGTGGAAAAAAAATGTGAATGATAAAACAATTATTGAACTCAGCCTTTACAAAATATCACGATTTGCTAGTGCTTTGTCTGCCTTTGGCATCGTAAAGTAATTGTCTGCTTGCCACTAACAAATCATAATAGTTTGTTCAGCCTTGTTCAATACTTGCTCATAGATTTACCTGTCAACCATGGATGCAGGCTACAGCTATTCATGCCAGGAAGTCAAGTATACAGATGATCCTAAGGAACTCAGGGTAGGCAACAATAACCTCCTGCTCTTCCCATATTGTACATCCTAGACAAAACAGGTTTGCTATTTCCTTTTCGCTGTGAAAACATCACACATTAGTCTGAACATAGATTGGAAGATAAGCATGAGGGGCATCATATGAGTGTTCATTGTTACCAAGGAGAGGGGGGGTATAGGATGTTGGTGAAAAGAAAGCACAAACAGTCCAGGTAGTTCTGCACTTTTTACAATAAAACACAAGAGGGATCATTTATAGCAACAATACACTCTACTCACTTGGACATCATCTTGACATGGAGAAGAGGCTATTAATACAGAATTCCAAATAAGATATTGTAGAATCATTATCCACCATTTCTTCGGATTGGTTCTCTTGGGTCTCCTGTATTAACTGCCTGAACTCCATGTCACGATGGCGGTCAAGTGAGAAGACTGTATGTAAAAGGTCAGGTTTCTGGTGTGGGATGACAAGCAAATCCCCCACCCTCCCCTTCCTACAAAATGAAGGGTTCTTTTCTGAACCATCAGTGCCAGGCAAGTGCTAGTGCTTTTTTATTAATCATGTAATGCCAGCAAGGGTGATGGAGCAGGCTTTATAGTGGGGGCCTAGGGCGAATAAATGGAGGGGGGCTGCTAGATCAACAAATTTAAAAGGCCAGTATGAGAAAGGGCATTGCCCCCCATCTGCGCCACCCCTGGCCCGTCATATGGGTGTATATAATATGTATATTAAAAAGACTACGCTTTTTTTTAATTTTTAATTTTTAATTTTTCCTTATTAAGTATATATCACGCTCTACTTTTATGTATTGAGCACTGTTTCATGGAAAATCAATCAACTACATGCTAATATGTATATTAAATTTATTTAGTGCATTATCAGCTCAGCTTTCAGTTGAATGTTATATCCCTGAGCAATTCTCAACTGCTCTAAAAGCCAGGAGTGGCTACCTGATTAGTATGCAAGGGCAATTTTAGTTTATTATTCAAGAGGATGTTGCACAGTTCTTGCTGCTCCGTTATGTAGTGTATATTCATTCTGTTCTCTATTTGTCCTCTGACCTATAGATTGCTGCAGTACTTTGGTGGTTTTATTTGTCCAAGATCATGGAGTTTCTAGATACTGTGAGTACTTATACTGATCATGAATTAGATGTTAAAACTACCTCTGATAATCATGTATTAACACTCTTTTGCTCTCTTAGATTTTCTTCATCTTAAGAAAGAAGAATAATCAGATCAGTTTTCTTCATGTATATCATCATTCATCGATGGTCTGGTTTTGGTGGATTGGCATGAAATGGGTTGCTGGAGGACAATGTACATACAACTATTTCTAACAATGTTGTTGCAGTCATCTTCACAGATCACACTAGTGCCTGCAAAGAATCTTGGGATTGTTTTGCTTAGTTAATTCATTTACAGCATCTTTTGTCTTTCATGTATTTGTAAATTAGCGTTTGTACGAAATTATGACAACAGGGATGACTAAAACCCAAAACTTTTAAAAAAGAAAACTGAATAGATAGGTTACACCAATGATTCCCAAAATGCTTTTCAGGCTTAAAGCTGTGGACTGTATTTTTGGCCGAGACAACGTTTTTGGAATATTATTTTGTTTGTGTGTAGCTGTTTGAAAACATGAGATTTTACTTTTGTCATGTCGTGTGTGAAGAATCTCACAGTGTGCAGAGTCTGGGTTGTATGTGTTTAGCAAGCATGTATATCATTCTATTGCAGCATTCTTCAGTGCAATGGTCAACTCATTCATCCATATCATCATGTATACCTATTATGGACTATCGGTGTTTGCAGCACTTCGTCGTTACTTGTGGTGGAAGAAGTTCCTCACCCAATTCCAACTGGTAAGCAACTTTCCCCAATCGTACCCACAGTATTATCTTACATCACCAAAAGACACCGATGACGCACTTCCTACGGAAGACTGTTTATAGACAAAACAAGACGCGCAGGCTTGCTTTGCGCAGTCATCTCTATTACAGCACGCGGGCCAAGTACTATGAGCCGTTACGTTTTGACGGGAATGATGAATTGGAAAATGTGCGCGCTTGCAGTTTGCTTCTTGGGTGTGGCGTTAGTCCAGTAACTGGACCTTTGCTTTTCCCTCGGTCAAGTGGCATCGTACGAGTACTACTCGGTATTACTTCTGTAATCCACTGTCGCATCGTCAGATAATGGTTTTATTCTTGTTTGTTATTAGCTCCAGTTCTGCACAGTCTTTTGCCACGGTGTTGTTAGTCTCAAACGCAAGTGCAAGTTTCCTCTGTGGATGCAGTACACACTTCTTGTCTACATGCTTTCGTTTGTTGTTCTTTTTTCGAACTTCTACTTGCATTCTTATATCATGAAAAGGAAAAGTGACAAGAAATCCTCACCCTTCTCTGACCCGGTCAAAACTACTCAAGGGAAAAAGGCGAATTAGAAGCCATGAAACAGCGAGACAGATAGATGTAGGATATCTTCATTCCTAATACCATGCGCGAGGCTTCTTTTGTTCCCAGGCTTTGTGCGTCAAGTAGATGCTGCGTCGAGCATCGATTTGGTCTTCATTTGACTGATAGAAGCCGTGATGTAGGCTGGGATGCTGTTCCAGACGCGATACTCTCCGATATCTTGATGTTTATCAATTTCATCTTTATTAATACTGTTATCAAAAATACTTAGTATTTACATTGATTTATAAAACATGCAATCACTTTGCTTTTTTGTTGGTTTTTTTTTTTTTGTATTGCATCTACTGGACTCGCATACCTCTACGTTACTACTGGCACTACTGCACATGCTGATGTACTACAAGCTAGTTTGTACAAATCATACAGAATATTATATTTCTGCCAGGTTTACAGATCAAACCTGTTTGATGCACATATGATGACGTCATGTTACAAGGTTTAAGCCTGGTTTTCACTGGCGACGCAAGCACAAGCGCAAGCATAAGAGGCCTTTCCTCGTGAAAACGGATAAAACGTAAGCACAAGCACTCGAACGCAAACACAAGCATATGCTTGCGTTTGGCCGTTTTCAGGATGAAATAAGGCCTCTTGTGCTTGCGTTTGTGCTTGCGTCGCTAGTGAAAACCAGGCTTTACAGTTCAAACCTGTTTGATGCACATGTGATGACATGCTGCCAGCTTTACAGGACAAACCTGTTTGATATGAATGTGATGACTTCATCAGGCTTTTACTGAAGAAAGTATAAATTCTACATAAGCTACATGACATGGAAACTCAAAATAATCTAGAATAAACCGATCAAACACAGATTATCGGTACTTCCTTACAAAACAAAACAAAAACTAATATTGACCTCTTACGTCACCCTGCCAATCAAACTATAACCTATCAAAGTTTGTTACTCGTACAAGATTCTTATATGCCTTCAATCGAAAGAAAATACGTCAATTTAAGCAAGAAATACACAGTGCGGTCTTACATTTTTCGTATCAAAGACTTTCAGCAAATTACGATGAATTCAAATACAAAAATTGTTGAATAAAAATAGTTGATTTGTTTAGTTTTCTTGTCCTCTAAGTTGTTAAGGGCATGGGAACTCAAGGACAAGAAAACTCCTGAAGGATATGTACAAAAATAGAGTTTAAAAAGATTGTGACTTCATAGAAGTTATTAGCATGGAAAGAGATTACAACATTAGCTTGTAGTAGTGTTCTTCTATCTAACTCTTTTTCATGAAGCTGAAGTTGCAGTCCTTCATGGTGTCCGGGGCAAACTTGTAGATGAGCCTTTGTCCAGGCACCCTCTCTAGAATGTGCCTCTCGTAATAGTACCTCAATGCTCGGCTCATTTTCTCGTAGTTCATGTTTCGTCGGTTCTTCCTTTGACCCCATAGCTTAGCAACAGCTCCTGAGTTCACCAATCGGAACACGCCTTCCTCACGTGATATCCACGTGATGTAACGAGGGCACGTTTCTTCGTTCTCCAACAGCTCCTTCAGAAATTCCCACAAGTGCAGTGAACGAGTCTCTGAATTGACGAAGGTAGATAAAAATTAATCTCGGAGGTGGAGGTACAGAAAGTAGGCGCACCTAGCGCGACACTGTTGGTTCTCTCCTGCGCGTCAAGGGAATCAAGGTTTCCTGAGTGGCAGTAATGGCAAAAGATAAAACATCAATGCGCATGAAGGGAATACTTACGTTTTCTTCTCCCAGGCTTCTTAACGACAGATGGTGATTTGGACATATTCGTACAGTCTAAACAAAACAACCAGTGTTAGCATCACGTTAGACCTCATGGCATGCTGCTGGTCGCTGCTTACCTTCACCAGGTTCCTCAGTACCAGAATCAGTAGAGCTAGAGCTCGTTCTTCTTGTGCGTCCCGTGTCAGCTGGAGACGAGTACCCTTGTTGGTAGGGTGAGGTTGGCGACAGCGGAGAAAGCGCACTGTCCTCGTCACTTGATTTAGGAGATAACGTTGGCGTAGTAACGTTGTTCCCAGGGGCAGTCCTGTTAACAGCTGGCTTACAAGGTTGTTTTTTAACTCCCAAGAGGCCATTCTTAGTGTCGTTTTTACTGTATTTGATGACGGGGGTTGACGTGACACGGGTCACTTTTGGATGTGTTGTTTTGATGTGTGGCATCTCGTAGTCGCTTAGCCGTGAGGGCATACCAGGGTCTCTCCTCGATAAACGAACCGCTGTCTCCTTTGAAGAATGTGTGCCATTCTGTACAACATTCCTTTGCGCTCCGGTGTAATTCAATACAGAGTTGCCTTGAGCTGTCGAGGCGGAGTCACTTCTGCTGTACACCGACGTGTCGTGCGCGTACGCTCGTTTCTTGGTGACGGTTTCTGTAGTTTCAAAATTAAAATGGTTTTTCTCAGGCGAGTGTCCTCTCTTCCTGAATACCACCTCGCCATCCCTTCTTTCTGTTGACGGATTCAATGGCTTGTCGGTATCGCTGTGCGAAATCGACTTGGTTGGGTTGATGGTCTGCTTATAGTGAACGAACTTGACAGGTGCGCCAGGGCTGGTGGGTGATGGTATCAAAGGTGGGACAGGGGGGAGTCCGTCGCGGACTGGGTACAAGGCATGACGTGGTAAGTACAGACTAGACCCAGGCTGCTGGAAGTTGGTAGGTGACCAGATGCGTGAACCAGTGAACGAAGGAGACATCGGACTACACACAGTTGTGAAACCATTGGAAGCGGGCGATAGAGTAGGTGATGAAGGAGAGACTGATCGGTAAACATATCATAAATAAATACCTGGGACAGGGCTATCAAGGGTGACAGGGGAGGTTATGAAATATCTTACCAGGAGCAGGAATTCCTTTGGGTTCCACTTCCGGATTTACTGAACATGTGCAATCATTGAATTGTTTCTTAGTAGGATCATCTACAAACAAACAAGGAAGATTGTGTTACATTTCACGTGATTTTGCAGTAAGATGGCGTTACAGTTGTCACGTATATTGGAAAAGTGCAAGTGAAAAGTGCTTACCAAATCTCGCATCTGATGAATTATTTGAGACGGAAATAGAGTCGGCATTACTCGTAGACTCTTTATATGCCGCTGATTCTACAAGAAAAAATACGACATAACGTTTTGTAAGTGTAAATACAATGGCTTTTAGTTGAAATCTGCTGACAAAAAAATTGATGATATATATATTCAGCTTTTCAGTCATAGAATATCATAGTCTTCATTCTTTCACTGTCCAATATATCCTAGAAACATCGTGTCTAATATTGTTTTTACGATCATGAGTAGCGTTTAGGGGCAAAAGTCTGCTTCAATAATCATGTCTAGATATTGTGCCCCATGGCAAGACATGCCATAAAAAGGCCAAGTCTCAAATCTTGTTTTTGAACTCAAAATAATAAGGCGCCTTAGTATTCTAGACACTGCTGAATATATTAAAAGACATCGAGCAAAAGAAAGCGTGCTGAATCGAGCCCAGATAAACACTCGGGTCACAAATAAAGGCCAGCTGATAGTATTGTAGCTAGTTACTCAATTTGACATAACAGTATTAGCAGTACTGTCGCTTTTGGGATTTCGATTTCTATTTTCACAAGAACGACACGTTGGACTTGAGAGGTTCAAATGTGCAACCATCGAAAGACTACTGCTAAACAAGGAAGTTCTTGGTCACCAGAGCGGAGTAAAAAAAACCTAATAAAGCTGTGAATGGACTTCTATTTTCCTGCTTTAATGCTTTCCTGTGCCCCTCAAGTTTAAATAGCTATAACATTTCAACAGGAAATATACACGTACACACCTCTACTGCTCTAGCTAATTCTATTAGACCTTTGTACACGTTGGTGAGTCAATAGCTACGTATTAGCTTGTGGTGCATTCACCAATAATAATCATAGAGGACTCTATGTAAATTTTGGTCAGGTGACTTGCCGTTCTCTGCCGTTCTACGTACACGATGCAGTGAGATACTGTGCAAAGACCTTGTAGATTTCACCCCAAAGACTAATACATACCAGGCATAAATGCTATCTAATAAAGCCTTTTTCCAAAGTAAAAACTGCCTGTTACTTCAAACAAATATAAATCTGACTCGCATCAAATATGTCACGGCCTTGACAGTAAACAAGAATTCACGAGTTTATACAAAACCACAAACGTGAAATGCTTGATGCCACAGGTAAACACCGGTAAAGATTCATGCAAATCATCTGAGAATTATTTTAGAGTAATTACTAAGAAAACAATAAAATAAAGAAATGGTTTTTATAACTGATTGAGCATTTTCAAGCAAGACATCTAAAAATAGCTTGGCTGCTTAGATGTTCTTGGGCGCTTTGTTGCTTCCTCAAGCAATTCAAAGATTTCTGATATAAAACACGAACTGTTGAGCGGCCTTTCCAGCTTAAAACATATCTTGTATACTTTATCCTGGTATTGAACATATGATAGCACTATCCAAGACTGTCCTTTGCAAACATCCCGACCACACTCCCAACAAACAATACCGTCACCTTACACGGAAGCTAGAAACATCTATCGCACTCATTTGAAGGGGAACTGGAGTCCACATAATTCCTCGTTTGTTTACAGCAAACAATCGCTTCTACTGCATTCAATCCTAAACAGAATTACTTTCACCCAAAGAGTATTTGAACAGTCCCGATAAGGTCACATTATGGAACCGTTTTAGTTTAGTTTGAAGCAAGTTCCTTCACTGCCTTTCTTTCCCAACGTACGGGTTCTCTATCGACGCTAATCTAGACCCGACACGAACGGTAAATACGCCAAGCTTGGTAAACGTAACTACAAATGCTTTACCTCTACGCTGTTTTTTCTTCTTCTCCTTGCTAAATATACGTAAAGAGCAGTAATACGGCATTTCTGCTTGCCTTATAAACCAAACCTCTTCGGTGGAACACTTCGTGCAGAGAGCTAAGTAAACTGCCCCTGCATATCATAATATCTCGACAACTACTCACTGGGGTGGGGACGGGGTCAAACTATAATAACCTTTATTATTACGGCTCGTACTCCAATAACTTCACATGAGTAAGCACTAATCATTCAAATTGTAGTTATTACATTACTAGCTTTTCATTTTCGCAATAGTACTTATAATACACGAGAAAAGTGTATGAAAGGTTTGCATATTTGTCCCCTCCCTAGAAAGGCACATTTTGACTCGTAAGTAATGAGAATCGATTGCACTAGTCGTCTGAATATTTGTAACAGGCGATATTTGCATGTCGACGCGGGTGAACGAACACAGAGTCGAAAACTTCCTTCTTTCTTTCCTTTTCTCTCTTTATTATTAATAACTGAATAAAAGAGTGATATTTAACGAGCAAACGAGCAAGATATCACAAGCGAAAGTGGATTTTTGGTGACGACTGTGGCAATATACCCGGAAGTTAATCTGCACGTAGGCTGGAATATCAAGCGGAAACAAGGGAATTTATATTATAGGGCGACGTCAGCAGACAATGATCTGGACTTTGGTTCTGCTATCATTACCGTACTTTCTCACCAAACCAATTATACAAACATGATTTTTTTATCCACGAGTATTTTGCGAGTAAATGTAGTGAAAAAGGTCGAGAATCAAAGGCAGAAATTTGAGGAATAATCGAGAATATAATATGATGATAATACTCCCACCCACGCGTGATGTGTAACGTAAGGACGAGTCAAGGCCAAGACTGCCTTCCTGATTGGTCGGTGCTAGTAACGCGGATGTCGATGAACCATACAGGTGTTACTGTTATGTACTTCCTTGACAAGCACGTTCGACGAGAAGGGGTTTTACCAGAAACAGGAAAAGTCCCGACTTCATAAAGAAAGGAAATACAACGGTACTCAAGATAATCCGTTACCTTAGAAACGCGAGTGAAAACGGAACACTTGGGTGCATAGATTCCTCTTAGCATGCTTAACTTAAGTTGATTCGACTTCCTTAGATTATCTAAGCGGTTCTAACGTTGGGTTTTATCATTGTATACAAAGTATGAATAGCTCATCACTACTTGAAACACAGCTAGCTATAATGTCTGCCGAGCTATAATTTTTGCCTTCGAGCCAAATAGGTCATCACGAACCTCGATCGACAGATTTCTAATCACTGGGTAAGATGTTGTAAGCAAAAGATACATACTGCCATTGACAAGGGCAAAACACATTCACGTTCGTAACATTTGTATCCTTAAATACGAATTCAAATATTTATGCAGCCCAAAAATCTAGGAAAATCACCTCTTGCTATCCACAGTACTTGTTTCTGAAGAGAATTAACTGAAATCACTTTAGGCTGCGTTCATAATGTGTATGGGAGAGCGGGACAGGTGAAATTTAAGGGGGCTGTGAAAAATGTTTTTCAGTAAAATGGGTGTAATTTTTTATCAAAAACATTTTTGGGGGGATGCTAAATTTTTTGAAGAACTACAAGCGTTGCCCGGGGGGATCGCTATTTTTATGGGGAATTTAGGGGGGGTGTTAAAAAAATTAGTGTCATTTAAAGATTTCACCTGCCCTTCCTCTCCCATACATTATGAACGCAGCCAATGAGCTCAGTAATTTTTCTGCCGAAAAAATGTAGCAAGACTAACTCTGGGGGTGGGACAACACCCCCCCCCCCCCCATGGGGAGTAACAGTGCGCAAACTATAGATGAAGCTTACCTTCTAATGTAGAAAATTCTGCTGGCACTGAAAACAACGTGTCTGGTGAAAAAAAACAACATCATCATCAATAGCACATTCACAGCAAATACTACCGCTGTGTTATAATGATCATAGTTTACATGAGGAGAAGCCAGAGTCGTAGTCTAGGAGACAACACTGCTCCAAAATAATTCAACTGACAAATTAGCATATCTGTTCAACTAATTGCCCTTTCCGAAATTCAAAAAGGGATTGGGGCCGAGTGTAGAAATATTAATGTAATTAAGAAATGAAGGCCATCACGAGAAAGACCGTACTGAAATTAGCAAAGTTACCAAGTTTGAACATGTTCGGATGAATACTAAGCGAATGACAAATTTTTTAAAAGTTGCAAAAATAAGAGAGAATGTATGGTTTTTGGG
>WUCR03265587.1:749-17688 GCA_009858155.3 Phymanthus crucifer
ACAGACAGAGACACGTACTGACAGACAGACAGACAGAGACACACAGAGACAGACAGACACTGACAGACAGACAGACAGAGACACGTACTGACAGACAGACAGACAGAGACACACAGAGACAGACAGACACTGACAGACAGACAGACACTGACAGACAGACAGAATGTAGCCTGGGGTCGAGGCTAGAACAAGGGTAATGGGGTGTTGGCTTTAATATCAAACGAAATGTAGATTAAATAGCATGCCCAAACAAACGTGTAACGATGTCCGACCAATCACGTGATATTGTCACATGTTTTACAAGTAGCATGTTATTGGTCATCTGGATGGGTAACGTTTTCCTTAGATCAAACTTAAGGTTATATCAAAGTGTATTTAAATTAGTAATTATTATTATTGGTTTCCATGACAACCACCATAGGAACGTCCCTTTAGTACAATCAGCCTGATCTCTTGAAGATAATATTAATAATAATAACTTATTGCATAATATTTGGGCGTATTTATCGAACTCGAAACTGGGTATATCCTTCCCATTGAACAATTTTGGAACTCTGTTTACACAACAGGGGCGGCGGGGGGACTCAACTACTATAGTATTAGCACGACTTCCTCGAACACGCCGATTTTCTTTTTCTTTTTTTTTTTTTTGATGTCTGGAACTGGAACAAGATTTCCCACGAGGCCCACCATGTCGAATTGTGCTTACACAACTCAGCACTGGACTTGGTCAGCCTTCATAGTGATCCTTTAGGTTGAACCTTCTGTATATGGACCCCTTGTCAGAGGTTATCAGGTCACGCATAGGATTAAACTCCTTGTTAATTTAAACTTGCAGATTAACGTATTATTTACACAGCTAAGTCGCTTAAATTGTCTTGTCGTGAACAACTAAAATCATTCTTGGGCAAACTTCAAAGTCCTTGGAAGTACCTCTGGTCCCAGTTAGCTTTTTCAACAACAGCAACAATCGAATCATATACTTTTATGAAGTCGCGCAAGTTGTTTGTTTCTGAGCGAGAAGTTTTCTTCCAACGAATGTTGCCATTCATATGAGGCAATGTTTGTACTTCTTCGGCTTTCAATCAACCTAGCATCAGTGTAAAGTTTGCTTCATATCTGGTAAAAGTGTGCGGAAAAGCACACGTCTGTATACAAGAGTTCATGCCACCCGCGCGCACTCGTAATCGTGTGAAACAACTTTTAATGAAGTAGATTTATCTCGACATTTTTGCCCGGACATTTTGTGGCGTATGAAGAAAGGCATGAATCAACTTTTGTATAAAGAAACGTCTTTAGTGGAAAATCAGATTTGGCCTGGCTGGAGGCCAAGAGTCTGCTTCATTTTCCTCGACTCACGGACAGACAACAAGCCACCCACATCAGTGACCAAGCACTAAGGCTTTCGTGATCGCTATCACCTCTAGCCACATTGGTACTTGTAAAGTGAAAAGTTTGCTAACTCCGTGTACGCACGCGTTTACAGGAGAGATTTTGAGAGATAATATCAAAAACCTGTAAACTATGCAACCAAAGGCAGATAACCCCCTCTTGGAGGAAATTAATATAACGACCGGTGATAATGGAACTTTTTTTTCGTAGGAAAGATAAGAAAAGTTCTTGGCAAATGATTTTGAGAAATCTAAAGCTCTTTGGCGCCACGCGTTAATTCGCATAGATAAGTGAACAATAGTATTTGTATGTACAATCTGGTTTTGCTTAAAAATCGGCTAAAATAGGGTGGTGCGATCAGAGCCTCCCTGGTACGCGGTGCTCTAGCAGACCTCGGAGATTTGTAACCCCTTATGAGAATTTCAAATTGGGCGCATTTTCGATTTTTCGGCTACTGGTCACCTCCTTGACCATCATTTCTTTGTTTAATGGTTGCTCTTGAAAAACACATAATTGTGGCTACAAATCAAACAAAATCTTATTCTCAAAAGAATGTCACGTGGTCTGAAATGAGAAAACGCTGCGCCCAATAGATAACGAGGACTACTTTTTGTCTGGCACATCGGAACATACCATTCGTGTTTTGCTTCCATTTTAGGGAGTATTGCTTTAAGAATGTGCTGCCTAACGTATGAACTACATCACATCTCTAAGTTGCCGCGGGTGTAAAGTTAACAAAATCAAAAAACAATAAATGGGGTAGGTAGCGTTTATCGTACAATTAGCACGCTATATAGCGTTACAGGACATGATTAACAGGCTCCACACAGTCATTGACAGGATATCATGAGTTGGCGGTCGAGATAAGAGGAAGCAAGGAAGAGACTCTGTTTTGACCAAAAGATAGCCCATATGATAACCGTGCTTTGTCTTCTTTCTATTTACTAGTTGAAATTGTTGTTAGTATACTAAAAACCAGATGGAAGTTTTCTTGTCGTAAGGCTTTGAAACTTTTCAAACGGTAAATGAAAGTCTTTGAGAAAAGCGGCGCACCCATGCCACTATACTGCTAATAAAAGGGTATGAAGGAGATAATGCTATCGTGAACTTGGAAAGATCTGAAAATTAAGCTCGTATGTTTCCTGTGTTTCATCTGGCTCTCGACAAAATTGAACAATTTATCTGTTTCTTTATACATTTCTTCTCAAGTCAACATTTAAGCATACATATCAGATAAGGTGGCTTGCAATGAACATCGCTATTGGATAATACATCATCTTGATATGACGACAAAGAATTTCATTTAAATGCAGTTTTGTCTCATTTACAGGAGACCTAGTGACGACAATCGTATGCGAAATAATCAGTTACTGTTTACAGAGTTCAGAACTAGAACGTAATCAGTCGAGATCCAATCAAGAGTTACTTATCGACAGAAAATGAGCAATACTGCTTTATCAGTTTTTAAAAACATAAGACGAAGCCGAAAGCTGATAAAAAAGTGCTTTAATTTTATAAGAGCTTGAAAAAGTAAAGCAAGGTTGACATTTGTAAGTATGCTTGAGCCCTTGATGGACGTGCATTTGGACGATGAAATTTCGATATTGATTTATTGATCTTTGGTGGGCGATAAAACAAGAAAAGGCCAACGTGGTTTTGTTGGTCTTCGTAGCCGCCATCTTGGTTCAATGAAACAAACAACTTGTCATCAGTCTCTTGTTAGACCAACCAACATGGCTGCCGTGTCTTTTGTTATTGCATTCTCTTGGGAATGACGGAATCTATCTATAGATTATTGGGTTAGTTGTTGCAAGGCTAGGAATGCTTGGAGTATACTAACAAAATATATTTGTTTTTTGAAACGCTAAGAAAACAATTCAACATGGGTGCATGTGGTCCATTGATGATCATTCTCGTCCATCAAGGCCATGTAGGGTCTTCCTGGCACACGTGGTTCCATCTGATGCATAGATTTTCCTTCTCGTCCATCAGGGCCATGTAGGATCGTCCTGGCACACATGGGTCCATTTGATCCATAGATGTTCCTTCTCGTCCATCAGGGCCAATGTAGGGTCTTCCTGGCACACGTGGGTCCACCTGATCCATAGATGTTCATTCTCGTCCATCAGGGCCATGTAGGATCTTCTTGGCCCACATGGGTCCACCTGATCCATAGATGTTCATTCTCGTCCATCAGGGCCATGTAGGATCTTCCTGGCACACATGGGTCCACCTGATCCATAGATGCCTTTATTCTTGGTTCTATTCATAAATCAACTGGTTTAGAATCATTGCATCATATTTTTCAAGGGTTGATTGCAGACTGTGTGTTCATGATATTATGTTGTTTTTACGCTCACAAAACACTTGCCATGGAAAATGTCCTGGATGCGATGAATCAACAACAGAAGTCATTCGTGATTGGTATCGGATTGCCGTACTTGATCTACTCCCCTTTCAATGGGCCCTTAATTAGCGGGCCATCATATGATATTGCTACCATGCAAGCAACGACATTTAAAAACGCATTATAACTTGTAACACCATTTGAGAAATATCTAAGTAGACATGCATTTATCGACATTAGCAGCAGGTGTGGTGCTACGAAGTGGTACTGAGAACGTCTCCGTTGCTATTTGTTTGGCAAGCCTAAGGTATAAATGCCTATATTTGGAAGGAAGAACACTTGAAAGCCCTAGAACTCGAAGACACGCGAACAATGCACATTACAGCGGCGATCCAAAGCTGTAAACCTTGTTATTTCACTTGATTGAGAGCGCGCAACCATATCTCCAAGGCACATTTTCGGAAAAAGTTAGTTACTATTGAGACTGTCAAATAATATTTTCGCTTGTTATTCACTTTTATCACGAATCTTCTCAGGTCAGCCGCTTGAAGTATGTACATCAACATTCTTTGTGTTCATGTAATGTACCTAGACCATTATGTCTAGCTCCCACGTCATGCCAAGGAAAAGTTTGAAGATTTGAAGTAATAAGAACCTTGGAACCCGCACCGCAAGTGAGTGCTTCACGAAGATGAAGCGTTAACGCATTTTCGATTGAAAAAGGACCTACAAAGTTAACTTAAAGTCAAATTTAAGTTTGTCAGTTGTAAAGTTCAGGGGTTTAAATCCAAGGTATCGCTTGTCCCAGAAACATGTACCGTGCCTTAATTATCGATATCAACATATCTGATCATCTTTCCCAAAGTTTGCATAAGTTCGTGATATCAAGATCAAACGAAGCCAGTCTCGTGTTTCTTCTCCAAATATGTATAATCTTCAAATTCTAGCCAATTTTTTTAGTGTTGTCTTGATTGATGGATAATTGGATCGGTTTACCACAGGCAACCCAGACGGCTGTGATCATGCCATCGGTGATTAGTCAATCGAGTATGGGCCTCTAAGATTACGATATTGCACAGACCGTAATCCAGCGCAGAGATTTGACTACTGTCAATTCCGTGAAGATTTTCTTCCTCTTAAAGGTCAAATCATTGTCTGATGATAACTTAAGCATGTGGGGTGATCATATGGGAGTAGCAGAGCAGCCGGCTTCTCTACTCTTATCCGCGCCAAGGCTTCCGCTGTCTGAAGCGTCATTTCACTGACAGATTACTAAACTGATTGCGATGTGTAAAACACCCAAGCATTGCAAAAATAAGTGCTTTTCAACGACTTCTAATTGCCTAACGTATTTTGCAGTTCAAAGAGAGAGAAAGGGGTCTCTGGTTCGAGAAAACGAAAATGAGATGCTATCGGATTTTAAAGACTGCACAAGATTATGGCATGAAATCAAACTTTTTTTGCAGGCGTATTGATTAAACGTATGTCATTCTTATCGATCGAGCTCAAGCGATTAAATAGCCTTAGTTGTGGATGAAGCGAACATTAAAGACCGTTATCGCATTGTAAAGGCATAAAAAACTCCATTTGATATGCTTGTTTTATGATGACTATGGTTCTTTATCAGTGACTAGCTCCCACACAAGCTTCTGGACTTATAGTACCTTCTCATAAAGAACGGTCGGTTCTACCTGAAGAGTCTGTCTTAACTCGGCTTCCATCTGGTAAATACATCAATTTGCCCTCGAGGGTCGTTTTCTCCATCCCAAGTGTTTACGTGTTCTCCAAGTGTATCATGTAGCCGAATGAGAATCCAATGCCGAGTGCAACTGATACTGAAACACACGCCCTCGCATGAGAGTTCACAAGTGAGCCTTTACGGTTATCAATAATACTATACTCAAGTCCATACTACACAGTGTAGTAGCAACAGAGAGACACGCTGCAAGCATCTTATGGCCCCTATGCACCCCAACCAGTAACACCTTTACACTCAGGTGAGTGGGAAACTTTGTATGATTCTAGAAAACGTTTTTCAAAGAAATTACTCTTGCTGTGCGTGGGATTGAGCAGCGAGGGTTCATTGTCATTCAAGTTATTCCACACCGCGTGCCTCGGTAAAAGGGCCTCGTGCTTCTCACCTCCGACGACTGACTGACTTCAAGATTTTAACAACTTTTGCAAACTGAAGAGAGCAAATCCTACATCCTAGAACACGAACGCTTCAAGGTTCAATGGTACTTTTGAAAACTTGCGAGACGCTTGAGTAAAGTTTTTAAGATTTGGCAGGGCTTTTAATGCAGTCAGTCATTGACTTTAGATGACATCAGACTTGGTACATAACAAGGCCATTTCTATCCTTTGTAACTCTATCTCGGTTAATTAATAGATAGGTTAGAAAGGTTGGCCACTCTTCCTTAATCCATTCTCAAGGGAATCATCGATCATTTTGGGATTGTAATGTATAATAGGAGAAAATTTCTTCAAATCATTACCGACTGCTTTCATCAACCAGCTCCGTCGATTTCGTAATCCTCAAAAAGTTTTTGAAAAATGTTCAAGAAGTCGTGCAAACGAAGGTCTAGTAAACAACCGTTTGCGCGTGCGTGGACGCTTGGATCATATCATCCACAGAAGGGAAGTTCCCGATAGAATATTTCTGTTTGATTAAACCAAGAAAGATCAACCGCGGGACAAAACGACGCGGATATTCTACAAGGATATTGTACAAATGGTACTTCAATTAACACTAATTCCGCCTAAACTCTTCACTTTTTCATCAACTTCCTGATTATAGTCCTGCGTGGGGCCAATTCTCCCACGTAAAGAAAAAAAGTTAAATAGTTTGTAGTGATATTAGATATTATTATTATTTGTGTTGATCTGACTCTCCTACTCGATGTTACGACTGATTAAACGCAAAAGATTTAAGTCACATGAAATGAACATTCGATTTTAATTAGCAGATAGAATTTTCAATCACCGTTACTCAAGTTTTTCGTATAATGAGGTAGACTGGGTTAGAGAAGGGCGTTGACCGTATAGGCTGAACACGCTTCGGAGCCCCCAAAGCAAAAGTAATGGGTCATATCAGTTCTCCAGTTCACTGTCAGATTTTTAATTTTATTTTTTAAGAGTCAAAGAATTGTTTTTGTCAAGGTTTTAGTACAGGGACCTGCCAATGACAGGCATAGAGCGATGATCATACACACACTGGTCAACATATGGCGTACAGAACATGACCTGGTGTGTTTGTGAAAAAAACCTTTTAAGTTAAAAGCCTTTATCAAGATCCAAGTGCAAGTCAAATAAACCGGCTATGGAGATATCGTAAGAGATTAACTGAAAGTCCATGCCATTGCGCATGCGCGTGCAACAGGTTATGCGACTTTGTCTGTTGTATCAGTTTTATTTGTCGACACCATTTTCATCTTATCGTCTTGTTTTAACCTTTGTTGAAGCAGTTAACCGCAATTTTTCGCGATCACTGGCCGCCATGTTGGGTTAAGGCTTGAAGGCTTGAGTTAAGACTTAGCGTAAAACACAACCCCGGTTTCCTAAACTGAAACTAAACTGAAATGGGGTCTCTTGTATGAAGGGGTGTGGTTCTTGTTTCCTCCGGGGTTGAGATGCAAGTGTTGGTCTTAGTACATAAAGATCAACTTAGATTCATGTAAACGGGTCCTGTGAAGAAAATCGATCTTGTGTTGGATATGATAATAGTTAGCAATCTAGCGCCGAGTGTTTCCGATCAGGCCTTCTCTAGACAGTTTCCCGACTATCTGATCAAGACATCCACCAGTCAGAGGTTACTACCACAGCGTTCATTAGTAGTCCAGTTGTGTAGCTAGCTGCTAGAATAACCTTGTACTGCTAGAGACATCGCAGAGGAGAAGATAGCTGATTGGCATGCCATCAAAGCTGTATCTAAAAGAGGCTTGTCTGCGCTCCAGCTTACAGCTGCTTCCGTCTCGTTAGCACCGACCATCTAACTGAAGCTCTGCTCTGAAAATGTCTACAACTTACTGATTTAGATTTGCTGCCGCGCAGCCAACCAACCTAAAAAAGCGCGGGAATGTTCCTTTTGCCAACTCGAATATTTTAGCTTTTAGCTCATTTCAGGGAAGGACGGATTTGATACGCATGATGAAGAACGCGGGACAATTCTGATGCATGTTTGGTGCAATGGTACTTTTGCAAGCTTTCTTCAGGATCAAGAACTGAACTTGCTCGGTAATCAAAGTATTTGGGATTCAACACCCCCTCCCTGGTGCATTAATTATCAATTAGTCAGTGTAATAACGTATTTGGATCGACTAGGTACATTATCAAGATGAGCCAAGCGAGCAATCTTGGTGTCAACAGACACTAGATATTGGACTCTAACGCGCGCCGCTTGTTGAAGGCCGATATCAGCTGATGTTCAGCAAGGGGTCGAAGCCCTGAATCAACGACCAGTCACCGATAGAATGTTCTAGCCAGTGGTTGGATTGTTTTTGTAGAACTTTTCGGCTGTCTTTTATGGGAACGAAATCAATGAGAACAACTAAAAAGTATGTATTGCGCATCAAACAGTAACGTGCTCATATATCGTTGAAGCAGTTCAGCCAACTGCAAGCAATGTCTTCTGGGACAGATATCCTGAATAGCTTTGACAGTTGATTGGTTGTGAGTGAAGACAACCGTCCCAGAATGCATTGCTGTCGGTCATGGCCAAGAGCATTAGTGAACATTATGCGCATGGCATACTCCAAAACCGCTGAAGCTTCAAAATTAGCACCAAAAGTAACAAAGCATTTAAAGAGTTTCAGCTTATTTATATCCGGCAGTTTTAGATTCGGAGAGATCCAATCGCCTTAGACTAAATGATTTAAAACAACCGAACCAACTCTCGAAGCGAGAGTACTGTCCGTCATGTCATACTGTAGCTACACTCTATTTTAGTGACCTACCTTTTGGCTTACAAAACGGCTCACACATCGCTATAATAGCTCTCTATATTCTTTTCTGTCAATAGCTCAACTAGCCACGGGAAATGAAATCATTGCCCTTTAAAAGACCTTGTTTTCATCTCGAATAGGGATTAGAGGGTGCGTCGCCACCCAAAAATATCATCCTGCGAACTCACGCATCGTATAAATATGGAAAAAACGAGTTTAGTGAGTGACAAGGAATCTTAGCATCACTCCAAGTCTATCAATAGAATTGTTTGATGAATTCAGTTTTAGTACAATGGCTCTGTCAACGGTATTTAGGCTTAACGAGCAAATAAACTCCCTTGCAAATCACTAACAAGCGTTTTACTAAACCTTTGATGAATTAACTTTGGTCTTATTCTTGCCACAGAAACAAAACGCTGGAAGAACTTTCAACTTCAATGAATAAATCAAAGAGATAATAAGTTAATTGTGCACTATTTGCCGCCGAATTCTTTGAATTCTTTCTCCAAATTTAGACTAATATAAATAATTTTCTCTTTGGAGTTCAAATGCCCTGAGGGACTAAGCTATATCTTGCCAACCGTCCAGATCAACGATAATTGTAACGCATTGAAACGTGATCAAATTCAAAAGAGAACAACTTTTTGAAAAGTGAAAGATTTACCGTATAGTTCTGGAATAAATTAACTAACAAAGTTTTTATAAGTTTCATGGGTTTTGATGTTTTTTTAAAGAAGCCCAAAACCTAGAAATTTTTCATGCTTAGTTGGTAAAATTAGTCTGTCGTGTGCATCCAAACTTTTCCTCGTACAGAAAAATCCGGATACAGCGTAGGCTAGGTAAACTTCCATACGCACTCGCTGTGCTGGATCAGAATTCCAATATTTCGTTCCAGAGTGTCTCAAAAACATTTTCAAATCAAATAACTGCTCTATAGTCGAGTCATGTAGACCTTTTCTACAAACAATCGCCTTATTTAACCATAATTTGTTCAAGTTTCCGGTTGTTTTCAAGTTCTTCGAGTCAAATGGAGTTCAATTCTTTCAACAACACGGATAATTAGTGCAAGCCTATAGTTAGTAACCTCAGATTTGCTTCTATATATAGATTCCTAGACATATATAGCTGCTGTTCTAAGGCGTAAAGATGACGATATTTGATTGGGTGAGTCGATCTAGAAAGTGAAATTGTTTTCCAGCGATGTTATCGCGCGAAGTATTTTTGTCCCGCTTTGACCGTTATTCTGGCAATTTTCACTTCCTTTTATAGAGCGGCAGACAATGCATGACCTTTATAACGACAGCGCGTTCTGTGTGATGGCTTAATACCGATCGTACTTGGCATTGTTTTGTGACATTGCTCGAACGCTTGGACTATTTTACGAAACGCTGAACCACAGCCCTAGTTACAATGACATGACTCACGGCGCATGCGTGGATTTGACAGTTGAGAAGGACTAGGAACTACTCTCCGGCTTGTTGACAACAAGACCCATTTTGTAGGACTAATTCATGGAAATTAGGGCTTGTAACAACTAAGGTTTAGTGTGTCTGTATTTTACTTTACAGCTTTCTGTTCCCTCTGTCGACCTCTGCCGTAACGTGACACTTTACCTGACATGTGCATTAGTAGGGACGGTAGTGTTCATTGGTAATGGTTCGGTCCGAGTGGAGACTGAGTAATATGTACAGTGTCACGTGATTTTCCCGCCATTCCTGCAATCTTCAGCGTATGACGTACATTTGCGTAATTTGTACATCTTTTACAACTTTCTCTCAACACAAGGCACTGAAACGAAGTATCTCGCAACCTCGACTGATAGTTTTGTGTTGACCATTGAACACGATGCCCCCCCTCACCCCCTCCCCCCCCCCCCCCCCCCCCCCATCCTCCGTGTGCCCCTTTTGTGATTATGGTGAAGAGTTCGTGTATATGAAGAGAACAAGGTGTGTCCGGTACTCACAGATCGTACAACTATAATCAACTGACCCTTCGTCCAGATTGAATTGAGTCGGAAACTCAGGGTAGAACCTGGCAGAAAAATGAGTACTGAACCCAGCGCTTTGCCAAATAGGATTGACAAATCTTCAGCAGATTGTGTGGGGCTTTAGCTTTCGCCTTGCCTCAGCTGTAGACTACAACACGCGTGTGATACGAGCCGAGCACCTTGTGAGAACTAAGGAAAATCCACTAATCTTATTAGACGCACTTGGCTTCCCAAAACCGCTTAGTCGCGTGTGCGATGACAATATCAACCTAGCTTGCAAAGGAAGAATGTTACTATGAAAAACGAATCATGTGTTCATTACTCTCTTGCTCCTTAAGTCGCCAATGCCAACAGTTTCTCATTCTTCACCCGAGTATTTTCCCGCCCAAAGAACTTACTGTGAAGAACCGTTTGAGATTGTCTTTGACGTCTTCATTCCTCAGTGGGTGGGTGAATACGTGATAATTTTCATTCAAAGAATTGAGTTATGAAGCCGAATAAGTTGGAGCAATTTTGGTTTTGGCGGTATGCCGAGGAATGACGAGAAGGCGGTAGTTTTATGTTCATGAGGAGACACCATGTTGTTTAACCACATCCGTACATTTGCTTGAGGTAAATGGCAATAACATCAGTCGGGGACGATCTCTCTTGCTGAATGACAACGGTTTTTTTACTGTGCGAGAAAACAGCAATGATTCCGTTTTGATGAAGATTTTCGCCCAAAAATTTGATAACCAAAATGTTTATGGCTTTTGAAATTACTCAGAAATTTATAAATAGGATTGATTAGTTTTCACCCTAAAAGGATAGTTGATTAACCCGATGACTGGTTTTGTAAAGGAATCTTACCAAACAGGAACTGGTGTCAAAATAAGCTCTTGAGCGCCATGCAACATACGGGAAAACACACCACGTGTTGAAAAACTGAACTTGTATTTCAAATTAAGGATGACTTAGCTTTGGTTTTTGAACTTGTCTTGTGATTAATTATAGAAGACGTACCAATGTGACACTATGGAGATTGCAGGACTATTATGTGATGTACGGGATGCGGCGACATTTCATCTCAAAGATGTCACTCTTCAAAGAAACAGAAATTTAGATAATGAGCATTTTAAAATGAAAACAAGAAAACAAGAAAACAAGAAAACAACAACAACACCAACAAAAACCCATGGAAATAGAGAAACAATTTCCTCGCACGCAGCCTTGTTGATCTCTCCGTCGTCCTCATAGGGCGTAACAGGGAGAAAGGAAGCCATTTCGTACTTAATAAGTGCCAATTGGAAGCCATTTGGAAGTTAAATACCGACGGGAAGCCATTTCGAAGTTAATGAATACCATCGAGAAGCCTTTCGACGGCTCTTCGACATTTAACGAGAATTCTTTTCTCCCAGTTTTATTTATTTATCTATTTATTCTTTTTGTGTGTGTGTGCGTGTGCGTGTGAGAAAACTAGGAACAACGATCTCAGTTATTTATAAAGTTTTGTAAAGTAATTTGATACGAGTGCAACATGATCGTCGTACGTGCTGTCCCAGGGTCCCACCAGGGCGGTTAAAAGTCAACTACTCTAAATAAGTCGTAATACACGGTTTTTATTTTCATAGGATACAATAAAATGTGATACCCTGGATGTCTCAACGCATTATATAAACCCTAGTTGAAGTACATTTTAATTATTCAATCGATGAGTGCGGTGCGAAAATGACCTGACTCGACTTTTCGTTTACTCAGAGACAAAGCAAGCAGTTATAAAATCCTTGCGAGGAGAGCTCGGTCATCAATCGACGACTGCACAGGAAATCCAAAGCTTAATAACTCGAGTAAAGTCTCGAGGTTCCCAACTCCGTATTCCAAAACGTCTGGGTGCTCGTGCCCTCGAAGCCGATTCTCACCGGTGACTTAAAGTTCATTTAATACTATACAAAGTAAGTAAAGCATCGTCAGAGCCTACTAACCCTGTAGAGACGACAACGCTACCGGACGCCTAGAACAGTCAGGTACGTTAAATCTGTATTATCAATTTTTATAAAGGATGGTACACTTAACAAGAATGCAACATGATGAAGACAGCACGTATGCTTTTTCTTTGAGCACTTATCCGAGTATAATGATTTTACCTAGAAAATATTTTCATAATAAGCCGTGTTATTTTTCCATTCGACGGCGGCGTGATTTAAATCGCCAAGTAAATCATTATTAAGCCTGAAGTAAATCTAGAATCATCCGCAGCTATACTTAAGAAATATGAGGAAATAATACTCTAGATATTTTATAACAACATTATTAATTAAATCAATACCTTTTGACAGCATAATGGTATTAAATACCAATGTTTTCGGTTTATTCAGAAACTTTTCGGGTTGATTATTCAGGGTAGCTTTGGCAAGCACACCCTAAGTCAGACAAACGAGAAAAAGAAGAAAAGCTTGGTCAAAAGCAAAAATAAGCGATCTAATCACAGAACAAAGAGTTATAAATAGCCTCAACAATGTTTTCAATAGTTAGTAAAGTATTCTTATCTTGAGGCTAGAGGTATGTGACGTCACGGTGCCATCGAAGATTTATCTGGATGTTGAAGAGAATTCCACCTCAGGACGCTCGACTTCCTTACACGGCATTGTTGATAGTTAATCCCGTAAATGACGCACACACCATCGCGGACCTCATTATTCCACAGACTTTGAGGTCTATTCGGATTTTCCTCGTCTGCCTTCAAGGCCGACGTCGCCTGGAGCGGAAAACGAGGTTTTTTAACTTGGTTTTAATCAGAGACTTATTATTTTTCGGCTGAATCGAATTGACTACAGCGCGCTGGTTAATTGAGTGTTTGATCATACCATCGCTACAAACGCAGGCAGCGAGCTACTTTACAAAGATATTATTGACAATGTAAACAGCATTTGCGTTGAACGAGCCGATTACCAACACATTGTCATTGAATGACTCCTTCGATTTCCATGATGGCGGCAAGCATCTTTATTTGGTCTTTTCCATGTTACTTTTGATCTCCCCACACGGTTAAGTTTGGAAATTCTAGAGCAGGAACAGAAAGCTTATGTTCTTGACAGGCCACAGGAATAAATCTTTCAGCAGGAATCCTCTTGTTTGAAGTGTTTTTGGACAAGACCCCAGGCATTTTAGTCATGGCTCGCACTCGGATTAAGTTTCGTCTGCACAACTCGAAAAACTCGGGCAAGCAAGAACACGCTTCTGTAACCTTTGTCACTGATTGAAGACAGAAGTCTGATCAAACATGAGACGCTGTAAACCGATTACGAATAGAAATTCCGCCGTCGCAATTTCATTGCGCAAAGATATAGAAATGTTTCTCTCCAAAAAAGATTGATTCTAACGTGTTACAATATCCTCCTCCCCCCATCCCCCAAAAAGAAAGAATATTTTGAGACGACAAGGCAGTTGACAAAAGTTACACTCTGGGAGAGGGGTTGTCTCGAAGGTTGTTCACAATAATTTTGAACTGGACTTTGAATGCGTAGACCGTTTATTAACTTGACAAGGCATTGACAAATTGATATCTACCAAAGAGGTCCAGGGAGTTGATTTAGAGGGAGAAAAATAATTGGTTAAAGACATCGGTACTTTAGTAACATCACCCCCCCCCCCCCATAGCAAAATGATTGACTCCGTACTCCCCCTCCCAGGGGCTGTACGCCAATGCAGGGCTCAATACTAATGGCTTGTTCTTTAAAATAGAAGACATAGCACTAGAAGAAGTAAATTACAAACACTCGAAACTTTTCAGATTTTGGAGAGGTGTAACGTGGTGCTTGTGAAGGGCGGGCCTGCGCAGTGTTATAAATAAGAGCAACACTCGAATGTGAAAGACACCTGAAGATATGGCTGAATTTATTGGTTGAATCAGAAGAATCCTCATGTATGACAGAGGGGAGGTACTTAGAGTTGTTGTCATGCAGACAGCTGTATCTCGGGCTTGTACGTACCTCCATATTCATGCGTCTTCTCATGCACAAGTTTAAACAAAGAAATGATACTCAAGGCCTAAAAACACGCGGTCAATGGGATATATTTTCACTTCACGAAGGATTAAGTCTATTACGGCTTAGGAATTGGGGGGGAGTTTAAGGGTTTTCAGTCTTCTGTTCTATAACAAAATCCCTACGGAACTAGTTAGGCCCTGGATATGAGATGTCATTTCTTTGCTCAACCTTGGTATTTTTGTAGTTCGTACATCCCTCTCCCCTCACTCTCCCCCTAGGGAAGAAATAAATATGTGTGGCCTTAATAGTTTATGAATTACTGGCTCAAAAAAGTTGATTTTTTCCCTATTGCATGGAAAGCTTATTACTGCCGACAAAAACTTCATCGTGGGTTAATTGATAGAAGATTGTGCGACGCAGAGTTCTTCCTTGGAGATGGTGTTGTCAGATTGAAACATCTTTCTCTTTTGAAAAACGGTTAAAAATGTACAGGTTAACATAACATCGCAAATCCCAGTTATCTAAGGCAAACATGTTACCCCGTTTAAAGAGAAATTCCTCATTAAAGTTACTTCTTAAGAGATTACATGTTTTTTCTGGTACGTTGTACGCGCTTGCAGGTCGGAAAAGGTCGCTAATTTGGACCATTCTGACGGACATTGCCAATCTGAATGATTCTGACTTCAACGCAAAAATGAATTCAAAACCTCAATGGAATGGTTAAATGAATACTAAGAATTAGCTTGCTACTTACTCCGAGGAGTTTATGAAAATAAAACAGGCATAAGGTTAAGATTTGTGAGAGCAGCTCTTTCTGGTCAACATAGGGCACGCTAGGAAAGTGGGTTTTGTATCCATTTTGACAACCTACTGACACACGAATTGTGAGAAAGAGTAGGCAATTCAAAGAATGAATTGTTCAGTTTTTTCGATTTTGATGGACGTTCTGTTCTTGAGAATCTCTAGTCAAGACCTACCACGAAGAAAAAACAAATTTGTATCAAACACCCATACACATGCCATAGTGTTTTCTGTTTGTAAAGAAGTCAAACTAAACGATACTTGTACTCGTCTACATAAATAAATAAATCAGCAAGGCAATTAGCAATTTCTAGAATGAAAAGGTCTTTCGTGGTTTTCCAAACCGTTGCTACTATCCTTTCCTTGACAATTCGGGCAAAATGCATTTGGTTCTGATAATCCTGTTAACTAGGTTTGGTGAGCGTGGGAGAAGAAGTTTTTCTGGCGAACGTGATGGTCCTAGTAAGAATGATAAGGACAGTTTGAAGATAAGAAATACTTTAAGGCTAATGATGCCATCATTCAACCAACTATCCTGATAAGATAAGGCAGAAAAAACTACTTAGGTCTTCAAACACCATCTCTTCCTAACCACAACTGACAATCTGAACGTCATTAATCTATGTAAAGGACACAAAACGTTTGTTGGACACTGGAATATTCTGTCGTGGGCTTTGTAATTGTCTTACGCTATCGTGAGTTTCAAGTGTTTTTGAACAATTAAATCCAAATCATGTTAACTTGTCAAGAGAATAATTTCATGAGGTCAAAGCCATCAAGATAGCAAAAACCATATCTAAACACTACTATAGTATAGGGAGGACTCGGTATAATTAAACAGATCCCTGATTCATTAGGAACACACGAAAAGCACCTATCTCGATAGCAAAGGAAGAGGCAAACCCGGACTATTGTGTAATCCTTGTTAGATTGTTGTCAAAGGCTTGATTAAACATAGTTGACAGTGGCAAATAGTAAAAGGACTTGAGTGAAGTCTTGCTGAAAACTTAATCACCGAAACATTTATTCAGAATGATTTGGACATTGAAACACTGTGAGAATATCGTATGATAACTAGACGGTAGGCGGACAACGAGATAAAAAGTTCTATATTTGAATCATAAACTGATCCATCTCTAAATGGGGAAGGTTTGGTGGATATTATACGATTTGGTGTCAGCTAAAAAATGTTCGTGCAAAGCAAGTGGCGTTATAAGACGATATCTCGTGTGCACTTTAGTAAGTGTGACAACATCTATCCGTTTCCTGACGATCCCATGAAACTCTGTAGTTTGCGCGGAATGACTGACACTGTTCATACGCTAGTGGCATATGATGTTTTTTGCTTCTAGTGAAATTCATGCTCAAAAATCATAAATAAGAAAATGTGACAAACCAAAATCTGCTAAGCATTTTTAATTAACAAAACTAAAGTTTGGTAAACATGTTTGTTATGAGACTTTGGAATCAATGTAGGAGGCCCATATTTGCAAGGTTCCTAAGCTCA
>WUCR03265588.1:0-14103 GCA_009858155.3 Phymanthus crucifer
GCTTTTAGACACCCTAAACAATACCAAACTCCTGATTTTGACCCCTAAAAGATACGACGAGCACCCCCGCCTTCCAATATATGGGATCCCCTCCCCCCCGGGGGTAATAAATAATAAAAAAAATAAATGACTTTGTTTTACGAAGGTAGCACTTAATAGCCCGTGGCTAACAAACCTGTGGCCCTCGCTCCTGATCGAATTGGAATTTAGAAGTTGATTTTTGTGGAGGGAGGAAAACCGGAGAACCCCGGAGAAAAACCCTCGAAGCACAGGAGAGAACCAACAAACTCAACTCACATATGATGCCAAGTCCGGGAAGCGAACCCGGGACTATAGTGGTGAGAGGCGAGCGCTCTCACCGCTGCCCCACCTGTGCTCCCCTGTGCTCTTTTGTTGGGTACCTAAAGACTCTTGTGGTTAGACCACCCATACTTGGTTACAATAGTCAATCCTAATACCAAGAATGAGTTTTAAATAATATTTATATTGGCTAAATATTTAACCTCTGTGGCCAATAGAAGCAAATACTTTACACTGGAGATCATGTTTACTTGGATGGTTATCAACATGGGTTGTAATCCAATAGCCATTTAGCATGGTGGTTTAATAACATAAAGTTGTTTACACAGACACTTTGATTATTTTTCATTTTCTGAACTGTAAGACTAATGAATTTTACAAATGATTTCTTAATGACATCATGATCTTGTGCATGCTTTAGTGCATTAAATCTATGAAAACCTCTGTATGAGAGCAGAATTTGTTTAGAAGAGCTATTTTCACAATTCAGTTAAATTGCACTGATTTCATTCAAGGACATTGGGATACCCAAAGATGCTTGGATCCAACTTGTTTATAATTTTTGAAGCATGAGCGTCATAAAGGCTGCCCAAGTTTGCATGCTGTTGCCTGGTTCAGTGTCATGTGAATAGAACTGTTTGTTTGTTTGCTTGGAGGTTTTGTGGGCCAAGCTATTATATCATCAAGTCAATGAGCGAGAGTAACTCTGTACACAGGAAGCCCAAAACAAGCAGTAATATCTATTTCATATCTTTAGTGACTTCACTTTGGCACAATCTCATTGCAAGATTCTATGACTTCTATATTCCAAGCAATAGCCACATGCAGTCAGGATTGTCTATTTTTCTCTCAGTTCTCCGGTCTTCATCACAAAAATCAAACTTTATCTTCTAACTTTTCTTAAGGCTCCCCGTCTATATTGGAGTGGTAGAGTACAAACACTAAAAATGTGTGACATAGATAATGCCAAATTATAAATCTATTCTGTTATTTTATCTTGTTTAATTAACACTACATAGTGCAAAGTATTGCATGCTTTTAGTGTTTTTAACTCTAAAATGGTGTGAATTTTAAATTTTGAATTTAAAAAAGTGTTGTAATTTGAATAGTCTGAGAGCAGGATGGTATAATATTCAATAGACTATTGTTTGTGGTATCACTGATGTTTCTCTTCTTTGAAGTCGACTGATACTCAAGTTGTCGATGTTTTGATGGCTGCCTGCATTTTGTGATGTGCAAACTTTCAAAAGTTTATTCCACAATTAATTCAAACATGCAAATTATCAGAATCATATATGGAACAAAACATTTAAAAAAACAATTTTATTCTTATGCATAAGAATTTTTTGTATCCAAAATAAATAATAACTTTAGAAACAGAAAATATACAAGTTTGTTTTTCAAATTTGCATATGCTTGCATGCAAAAGTTTCAGCATTACTTATTGTCACTCTACCAATATTTGTTTTTGAAACTCTTAAACAACACTAAAGAAGTTACCATAATTTTTAGAAATGGTTATTAAACTTAGAATATTAGTTGTCATATTTTACATTGGTAATAATAAAATGTCAAGATAAGTTCAGAATTTATTGGCAAGTTGAAGGCTTAATCTTACCACAGATGTCAAGGCCATGGCATCTTTATAAACTCTTGCAAGTCCAAAATCTGCAATCTTCACTTGCCCTTCTTTTGTAATAAGAATGTTTTGGGGTTTAAGGTCACGATGAACTATGCGATGTGTATGTAAGAAATCCACCCCATTGAGAAGCTGGTAAGAAATATCCTGTCAACAAAGAGAAAATACCTCAACACATTTAATAATGTTTGTGTTATTCATTAAGATATCTGCTTGTGGTTTATGCGATCTGGTTTTTCTGTAAAAAATGAATTTAGAGATTGCTAAACAGTAAGAATTATTATATCAACCCCCACATAGAACTAATCCAGTCTTGGCTGCTGGTAAAAACAACTACGGTAGTGTTATATATTTTTCCTTCATGCAGTCATGCATGCATTATTATGAAAGCAGCTAGAGCCCCACCCATCAGTAGACATGTATGTAACAGCATTACAGCTGATGATTGCATACTTCCTTGTTATATTCTTGAGTAAGAATACTTGACTTTATAAATGTGCCAAAAAACCTATATTTTGGTGTTCTTTACACTTTTGAAAATGCTGCACAAGACTAAATTTGTCACTGTAAACATGTGGTTTAACAGGAATAAATATCCCCTTGGGGTTATGAAAGCATCATCATCAAACTAGTAAAATGCTGGCAAGCAAAGATATACATACTTTTGCTTTCCATTCACTTATTCCAGGTTGAGGACATTCATCAATATATGCCGCAAGGTCTTGTTCAACATGCTCGAACACCAAATTAAGGTGTGTTTCCTTGTTCAAGACCATAGGAATATGGAAGATGTCTAGTAGTCTGTAAACAAAAACAACACCCACAATAAATCACTTGTTTTTAGATTTTAGAGTGGTCTTGCTTAACTACATGTATAACATACTTAGGAAACTAATACAAGTTTGTCAATCTTATTTCTAATAAATACTTTTGACTTGTAAGTACTGGTATTACTAACTAAATCATAAGAAAAAACTGACATAAAATTTCACCAAAACATTTCACAGTTTTAGGCTTTAATAATAGAGCATAAATTAAAGTATCATTAAAATTAATTTCATTATTAGAAATAAATTTGATAAAAAGAGTCTAACCAGTGAAAGAAATCAACAGGTTGGAAAATTTATGGGAGTTTTTTTTAGAAATTTTGGTTAAAAGAGAGAGTAATTTTATTAGAATTGTTATGACTTTTATATTGAGAGATCAACATTTTAGGACAGTGAATATTTTGGGAGAGAAATCATTTATTTTTACATAGAATGCCATAGATCATGATCAGAAGGCTATTCTAAGGCTATTTTGTTTGTCATACAAAATATATGTTATGTGCATATATTGAAAAGAATAAGTAACACCTATTATTCATGGCTTTCTTCCTCGCATGGTTGTCAGTATCAATGCATTGTGTAAGAGTTCAAAGGGCTAAGGTAACATAACATGATTGCGTGAGAAGTTGAGACTAGAATTTCCTAGAAAAATGCATTAATGTGGCTCCTGGGATGTTTGGAATGGAATAATTTCATCCAAATTTGTAAAAATATTCAAGACAAAAAGAAATTGCTCATGGACTTTGAAGTTGATATTCCTTTGAGTAGCCAAGTGCCTTTCAAAGTTGAACAAAGTCTTCTCAGAATATTGATTTTACTAGTTTCCTAATTATTATTGCCAAGTAGTACTACATAGGTTATTAATGGATGTACCTGACGACAAACAGACAATATGTGTTATTATGGAGAATCCCTCAACTGTAACAAATTAATGTATTCACTTTATTTATTGGATAAAATAGGTTGGCAAGCTTCATGCTACCTGCTAAATACCATTATAACCATGTGCTCCTTAAAGCATTGGCCTTTATTACAAAGATAATAAATGATAAAATCCTAAGTGCTATTATCACCAGGATTTTATCTTTTGATTCCATAATCCTGAAGTTTCTCAAAGAGCCATCTCATAAATATATTCTAGACTTTGTTGCTTCAGGGTGTGGTGATGTTGAACTTTACTTCTTTCAATAAAAACGTAGTAGCTGATCTGTTTTTCTTTCTTTTTATCAGATGGCTCTAGTTTTAGTTTACATCACGAGAAAGGTTTTCGTAGCACTCCAGGAAGATTAGTAGATAATTATCATCCTTTGTCTTGGGTTTCTCTTACTTCAGATACACATGGAGTCGAATAAATAGGACAGGAAAACTAGCCAAGTATTAGCAGCTCAGTAAAGATGTAATGTAACATGACAAAGTGATGATATTTTATTCTGGTTTTTCTTGAATTCAAAAAGTACAGTTTGGTTCAACAATAAATAAGGAATGCAATCACCAGACAACCTTTTCTAACCTCATCAGAAGTTGTCAATTACTACCTTGATTTTGTTAGCACAAGTATTAAAAATACTTTGGCTAATTGTGAAAAGACAAACAAAAGCCATGGTCAAGAATCTTGAGTTTGGATTCCTGGTGGCATTTCAAGCAAGCTCATTAGTTTGGCAAAGATTTATCGGACTTCTTGCTCAGTGATCCACTATTTCTTCTTCGTCTTTTTTTTTTCTTTTTTTGAATCCAACAGTCAGAATTTAATTATCTGATCCATCTTAACTGACATACTCCCACAAACCCCATGAATTAAAAGGCAATACTTTCTTCAAATTTATAGTTATGTTGGAAATTGTGCATTCTGAACTTTGAACTTTTATCAAAATGTCAAATCCCCTAAGTACTCGAACTCAAAACAATGAAAAAATATTGGATTTATAAATAATTTAGTCCCTCTTGATGAGAATATCCCATAGTTGAGATTGCTTTACATATTGTAAGAGGTCTCCAAGGAGTACAGATAGCAAAGTGAAATTTGATCCTAGCCGGCATTAACACCCCAAAACACATAAAATGACTTGGATAATCCTTGGGAGGATTAAGTTAACAAATCTATTTTCAGTTAAAAACAATCTTATACAGAAGAGTAAAAAAACTGCGTGTTTTTCAAGAAAATATAACGGGTTTTTGTGTTGGTTTTAACAGAATTAACGCACGAAATCTACAGCAAGACTTAGGGTTTTAAATTACCCACCAAAATCGAACCAATCACGTTAGAGTATGAAGATGATTCCATTTCCTGTCACTTGGAACTGAATTTCACACACAAACCTATCAACCGGAAACAATCGAATATCGAACGGATCGAAATATTCTACATCGCGCACTGAAAAAATAAACAATTGAAAATATTCAGGTTGATAAAAGAACCTGGACTTCCGGAGCAGAATGATTATTATGTTATTTCTCGAGGGAATTGCACCATTTTGATGTTAAAAAGGGTTTAATACCCTACGCACACAAACTTAATGGCGAGAAAATATTTTGGAAACTCAGCTACCTCTGCACGAATATGCAGGCTGATATTTTGTAGTTTAGCTTAGATCTTAGGGAGTAAATGTTCAGGATGTTCAGATAATTCATCATCAAAGCACAACTTTGGTTGGAATGTGTCATTTTGTTGAACTGTATTGTTCGACATGATAATTATTGAACTTGGCCATTGTGAAATCTACCAAGTCAGAAAATGCATTTTTTTATTATCGCAATTTAAATACTGTTATAATATGATTATGAATTAATCCTATATTGGGTTAATTTTTGTTAATTTTGTTTGAAGAAAAATTGAGATTCAATACTTGAGTTGTGAGAGCTCGTGGAAGATCGGATTCCATCCAACATGCCTGGAAGTTTGGAAGCGATAATTGTGGGTTCCGCTTACAGCACGGAATAAGACAGAATCTTGATGGCATAATTAATCAAAATAACAAGCATGCCAGTCATTTCCTTACCTAACAACATTTGGATGAGCGCAGTGATCGATTTGTTTTAATAGCGCGATCTCTCGCACAGTAGAGAGAGGGATCCCTTCTTCAGTGTTGATGATACGAACTCTCTTCAGTGCCACGAACTGGCCATCGTTTAGCAAGTCCCTAGCCTTGTAGACAGTTCCAAAGGCCCCGGTTCCGATCTCGGCTACTTCTTCGTAATTTTTAGCCATCGCTGGTGAATTAGATGCGGTGCTGATTCTCACCTATCAATCCATGTCGAGCTTTGGTTGGAGTGACAGTAAGGCAAACACGAATTGAATGGAATTTCGAACAGTCGCTGTGTTTGCCTAGGCCATAGAGGGCTTCATCCTGCACCACTCTCGGAATGCCGGCCCGATCTACAAGATATATCAACCTAGGATCTTAAAAGGCTTCTTTCATAGCGATCGATCAATCGATCAACCTCATGGTTCAAGATAGTTAGACATGATGACTATATGTCTTCCTGCAGAAGTTTCAGAGCGATTTCAAAATTTAGAATTCTGATTTATTTGGTTATGTAAAGTGCGTGGATAACATACCTGAGGAGTAGGTACCCCTTGGATAAATCCAGAGAAATTTCCGAGTTTTCGGATATTTTGCGGTACTCCTCGATGCCTTGTTTGAACAGCTCGGAATGAATGAAACTCTAAATTAGTGGAAATACCACTTGGCCGATTTCAGGCTTAGTGCATCCACGTGTTCCGTGTGTTGTTTTGCGTTTCCTGTGCGCTTCTGATTGGTTGCTGTGGGCGGATCGCTGACTGTATCGGAATGCGAGCCAGTCATTGGTTCAGCGTAGCGCTGTGCATATATGATACCCCCAAAAATGATCCCCAGTGACCACCTCACTGACTGGAGAACCAATACTGAAACATTCCCTCCAAACCTCCAGACTATTCCTTTCGTGTTCCGGATCAATCTCCCGTTTTCTCCGTTCTGAAAATGAAAAATTTCTGTTTCCGTGTAACGAGCAAATAAACCCGTTTTTGTTACATGTCAGATAAAGAATCGCGTTGCTATGGTTCCTACAGGTATTCTTCCACCGGATTCGTGCAAGCGAAGCGTAAATTTTTTTCTATTTCCAGCTGGCGTGTTATGTAACGGGAGTCACTTGGTATTCAAAAGTGTAAGGAAGGGGGGAGTCCAGGGCTTCTTTTTTAACCGGTTTTGTCTTACCACACATTTTAGTTCCAAAAATAAATCTTTATTCAAAACAGTAATGAAAATTCTTACCGATATATGTATTCAATAGACATTTAAAAATGAATTTTTTTTCCTGGTTTCATTTATTTTAGTATGTTGTTGTTTTTTTCAGAAATGGCAGATATTTCATCCAGCACTGCGGGCACAGGTTGTAGTTCAAGATTCGCCAAGCGGCGGATGATGGACTCCACATGTAGCATACTAACTAGCCATGTCTAGAAAAATCCACGCTAGTCCGAGACAAAAAAAAATCAAGGTATGGTTGTACTTGAAGAGTGCTAACGAAGCGTGCATATGGTCAACTAAACATAGAAAACAAACAAATGATGAAGATTGTTATTGGTAGCATCTGATATGACTTGCAAGCCGAAGAAAGCCATCAAAGGCAAGCTCGCCGCTCACGTCACGTAACTTTGCAATACGAACCCTGCTTCTGCCCATAGTGAATTTCCTCTCTTCTTCCTGAAGGTTAACTAAAAACACACAAAAACGAAAACGCCATGCGCTCATTGAAATTCCTTTAAGCGTCGAAGAAATGCTTTCCTGCGTTCTGTCAAAACAAAGTAATCTTTTAAGATGGATTGGGTACCACACCCTCGAGCCACGTGGACCAGGTATCCGACCATTAAAATACTTTCCTCAAGGCATGGATTAATTCTTTCAATTAGTGTCCTTATCTCCCAAATTTACCAAATTCTTGTGTTACTTTATGTACAATTTTATAATTCACATTTGACGTGAATGTTTAAAAAAAAGGAAATTTCGAACCGTCTAGACGCTGACATTCGACAAAACATATCGGTTTTATACATTTGACTGCATAATAATTATACTTTACAACTATGGCGTTTACCTGAGACATAAGGCGATGCAGTATTCAGAAGGCAAAGTGAACAATTTTTAACCGTGAGAGGTCCCCTCTCATCGTAAATCCAAAGCCCTCGCGCTACCCTGCGAACCAGGGTCATCCATCGCTAGACCTTTTGTCAACGTGATCTCCTAATACCCTGTAGTTTAGTCCTCTTGTTCCGTGCCATCTTCTCGTAATCCTGGAGTTCCTCGTTCGACCTTCTACGGTGTCAAAGCGGATGAAAACAGTTGATCATTCATTTTAGCCTTCATGCAAATTAAACTGAAAACAAAAGAATGTAATGAGTCTGTTTTAGCGGATGGAGTATTGTGAAAGACGTGTTGGATAGGACCCCCCGGTATGATGAATCAATGGCTGTTAATGGCAGGGATTTCATTGGATTTGTTCGACGCGAGAGTGCAATGTCAGTTATCATACCTTTGTGGATGGTACTCCTGTAGGTAGTGAGAGGGTGTCTCACTTGTCTTGATGTTGATAGTGGTGTTAGAGTATTGCGTGACTTGTGAGGTGTTTGCTAGGCCGTGGAGACACGCAGGCTGGGTCTAGTTACCTCTCACTGCAACAAACAATACTACAACAAAAACAATATTGGCACCAGGGGTAATATGTACGAGGCTACCAATGAATGTCAAAAATATCAAAAGTATAATATACAACAGAGGAACCTCGTACTAACTGAACGATCATTATGATGATGACATAATTAAGATGATGATGGTGGTGTTAATGATGATGATGACGGCATGATGATGATGAAGATGGGCGGTGATGATGATGGCGGTGGTGCAGGTGTTGGTGATGATAATGATGTTGGTCAAGAGTTGCAACAACAAGACGAGGAAAGGACCACGACAACAGATAGCATTGAATATGGATAAAACCAAACAAATGAATGAATGAACAACAAACGAACAGTGAGTTGAATATTTGGCTTATTTAAAGTCAACACTCCTGCACTTATGCTGAATATATGGTTGTTTATGGAAGGGGTATGTCTTTAAACTTTCATAGAAGAAAAGGACAATTGTCTTACCAAAATGTGGTATATAAGCAAGAGCAAGGATTTGGGCGGAGCATATCCCCGGCAAATTGATCTACCCCCCTCCCCAAGGGCTTAGTTTGAGCTTCTTGTCATTACTCCGATCTTCCCTCGTATGTGGGTAAGTTTTTGGGTTCTCCGCGGGAAACGGGAAACGGCTACATCAGATGCTACTGTTTCTGTGCTTCAAGTATCTGCTCCAATTTTGCGCCCTCTGCTCGAAATGTTGTACTTTGCCATGGACAGTTTACAGGAATTGTACATACCATGCTATCTGGACAAAACGTCAAAAACGGACCAGAAGCAGTTCAGTAAGAGGTCAGTATAAATATTAAGTCTGTGTTCGTGAAAAGACATTATCTCACTGTTCTACCAAGAATGCAGGAGCAGTCATTATGAATGGAGTGTACCAACAGAACAAGAACTCTTACAGCGCTGTAATTCTATATTCTGTAAATGTTAAAGTATTGGTCACAACACGAGTATTTTATTAAGATACGTTTGGTATTATGTACACTGATATCAAAACCTTTTAATTAAATTTAGTATTTGACATAACTCCATGTCCCCAGTCGTCTTTATGATGGTAGGATGACCCTATTGCTAGCTACTCCTTTGTTTTTGGTGTCCACTGGTCTAAGGAAACAAAGATGTTTGCCCTAGAACTCGGATCACCCTACCTTCATGTGAACAGGGCCTTGTTCCTTGTGTAGGGGTTTGGGAAGTACAACGGCGTCTTCTTACTCCTTCCTTCCCTTGATACACCGCGAACAAATCGCTCAACCCATTCATTCACGTACAACTGTGACAAGTGAAAGAACCGACAGGGGACGATTTTATGTCATATGGTGGAAATATCGCTGTATATACCACTCGCGGTAAAGCTGCATGAGCTAATCCATACTACCTAAGGCCTGGTTACAATATTACAAATAATAGTGTCGATTTAATATCTACTCCCCATCATGCCTCACGGCAGGGTACAGCAGCATGGCACGTGACTGTAGTCGGTGGCTTGTCATCCTTGGGACATCTTTCGTCTGGTACTCTGATAGTCCTTCCGTTAGTACCCGTCTTCTTGCACACCACGACCAGAGCTTGGATTCCCCTACCGCATGTTGTTGAACACTAGAATCACAGAAAGTTAAATCAGGACACGAACGGGGCCAGAACAAAGAAGCCGGTCAATCAAAAATCGAGAGGACTTCACAGTCGCGCAAGGCAAGCACTCTTCATTCAATCAAATCCAGCACGCTGTATTCAGATGAACGAAACTCGCCCGTTAGGTACCATACTTACAAGTCCGCTTTTTACTGTGACCCATTCAGCCGGGCACTCTTTCACTCCACACATCCTGGCAATAGCAGGCTTAGGTCCCTCGCACTCGGCTTCCTTTAATAGTTCTTCCAAGCCATTGGACTTTCTGGCGCATGTGACTTCTCTTTGCTGCTGACCAGGAGAACCGTCGTTGCATGTTTTACTACATTCGCCCCATTCCCCTATGGCCCATCTGTTAGGCAAAGTATTGTATCAGTGCTGACGGCCAATCGCTTTAATGTTGTCAAATTGTGACTAGATACTCAAGCAGAAGTTCAAGTTACCTTGGTTTGCATGGCCGAGTGTTGCATTCACTGGAGACCTGTTCACTGTCAGGTATTTCCTTATCGCGACAGAGTTCATGGGACACTGGCGTACCATTATCTTTTCTCGTGCACGAAACCACTAGTATCTTCTTGCCTGGAAGAAAACAAGTCTACATATCAACCAAAGATCACGCTTTCTTCGCAGCTAGTACTGGGCTTGCTGTGGCCACAGGAATCCTAACTCTTTTTCCATTCAGTTAGATTAAGAAAACATTGTAGGAATCCAAAAAGCTACTTTTTCAAAGTTGTTACGTGTTTCTACATCTGGGTGGTCTTTCGTTTCCAACTGAGAACCCTGCATAATTCCGTTTCCTACTATGCGGGGCAAAAGTTCATCAAATATTACCCAGAAAAATGCAGTGACGTCGGCGACCAAAAATTCTTGGAGAAATGATACTCGTACAATTCCCTCGAAAATTCCATCCATTTTTTTCTTTAGATTAATCATTCGGATATTTTCGGCCCGAACCAGACATACCTCCGCCGCACTCGGTCGAGCATCCCTGGGACTTCGTCGTCCATTTGTAGGCAGTAGCAGTAGAGGTGTCACTGGATGCTGCACGCGATGGGGTGGATAGCATGGAATACTTGTAGGAAACTGCATACTTCCTTTTCCAATTTTCAACGTAATACTATAAAAGAAAGTAATTACCCTTAGAGGAATGCTAGATATTCTCGTTCCCAGACCCTTTTCAGTTTTCTATCTGAGAGGGATTGGGTACGAGCATGGGTAGATATCTGAGCTTCCATTCTCGTTCCCAGACCCTACTCGTTTGTCCTACGAATCGAAGCTTCCAGAAGCTCGGGTCAGTTTTGGAGCGGAATTTTTTGGGTGGGAGTTACGTAACCACATAAGCAAAATCCAAGTTTGATATCAGATATCAGAAGCGAGAGTCTGTGGTTGCAGCCGTCTTTTTACGTGTTCTGATTGGTCGAAAAGACAATAAAAAATTCTCAACGACTACCATTCCCGTATTTTCTAATTACTTATCCAACCAATCAGAAAGTGTTAAAAATGACTGCAACCAGAACCTATCGTTTGTCGATGCTGACCAAGAGGAACGAGGACTCAAGGGACGAGGTTGTGTGAAACGTAAACACTGTTTACCTCTAATATAATAGCTTTGGTCAGCGGTCCTTTTGCGGTGATCTTTTCCTTTCCTCTCCTTTTGATGACCACGAACGTCGTCCCAGCTTCATGGTACTCGTACTTTTTATTTGCCTTGAAATACTCGTCAGTGATTTCATCGTAATTTAGAGTTGTCAAGGCTATGGAAAATAAACAAATTGACAGCAGATTTTTATGTGTCTGTCCTCTTATTGATGATAAAAATCAACCAATCAGCGCGCGAGAAATTCGTAAGTTATTGTAAAAAAAGTAATAACGCGTGACTATGAAGAAAAACACAGGGAGCCCATGAATGGGGGGAATCGAGCATTTAAAATCAATACTCTAACTCGGAAAGTAATTGCAATGCTCTATTTGCCAATTTCTGTATATATTCACTGATCATATACAAAGCATTATGTCGAGGCTACAAGGTACAAATTTGCATAATCCTGTGAAACGCCCTTAATCTCGCTTGTGTGGAAAGAGATGAATACCAACACAGACTGATTGTGGGCTTGCTATGGTTTCATAACACAGGAACCCCAAGAAAATAAATTTACTCACATAACACATTACTTGATGTTCTCAGTTCTTTGATCTCGATGTTTCGGGCACCGACTGGAAGGGTTGTAATAGTCTGATAGTAATCTGAAAGAACAGATACATAAGTTGAGTGGAAAGACTTGGCTTCGGTTAATTCGATCTTGGAAGTCAAAATTGGATTTAATAGACCTTTTGACCGATAAGGCGGCCATCTTGTATTCGGAGGAAATTATGGGATACCCAGAGGGCGGATGAGAAATAATTATAAAGAATACTGTAAATACGATGACTTTTTACAATAATTTTCGCTTTGGTGTTTCACATATTGCTCCAACTACCAGCAAATTCAGTTAGTGTTCAGATGTGTTTCTCATCGGATAGCGTAAAACCAGGTAAAAATGTATCCTGAAAGCTGTCCAAAAGTCGAAATTTTCCAGCGATTGCCCCCTCGGCAGTCCATAATTTCTCACTCAAAACACTAGAATTCAACATGGCCGCGGTATTGTGGTGTCCAACCTCCTTCAGGGTCGGGGTACTGGTAGTACATCTTCTTGATAGTCTTGAGGGTCGTCTTCTCCTTACAGCTTGTACCGTCTCCTTTACAAACACCACACCTGTCCTTCTTAGCTGTTGATCCAAGGATGTTATCACAGCCAACAATCTAGAGCAGAGAGACTGGTATGAATATGTTCCATTAGCGGGGAAGAGGTCAAAACAATCGTCCGCAAGATGGACCCGATTTTATCAATTTAGGTGGTGGGTACCGGCACCTACCCCCTTCCCCTCAGACGCCAATCGAGATGCTCAGTATTGGGTGCCTATAGTGACTATTTCTATGCGTGATTGTGTTTGTTTGCACATATGCAGAAGGACGGTGCATTTACTTCTGCTATTTGACTTTAACGTCCAGAGGTGGTGGGTCCTAAATCGGGTCCAGGGAGATAATAATTGTTTTGTTTTCATCCCTTACAGTCAACTCCCGCCTTACGGACACCACGCTATTGAGGACAGAAACAAATCCCCAGCGAAACCAGCCCATGAACTTACCGTACATCCTCCTGCAATACACACACCAGTCGGCCCGTTACCATCGCACTTTGTGCCATCCTGCACTTTACCAAAGTCGGACACTGCTATGTCACTGTAACTCGTTGGAACTTCGCAAACCAATGAACACCTTTTATTTTCTAGAAAAGATCCAGGGAATATATATATATAGATTTTTCTTTATATTTCTCGGTTTAGCGAAATGATATTGCGCGCAATAATCCTTTTCATATAAGTTTTCATTTCTATTTTTCTTCCTGCTTTTTTAATCCCAGGAAGGAACTATTTAGTCGTAAATTTTCTGTTGGAAATATGTCAATCTCGTCCCCAGAGCCTGCGCTTCTGTTGGTCTGCACTCTTGGTCTCGTTTCTCGGTGCGATTAGAAATGTTTCAAATATCCAAAATTAGTATTCAAGACTCGGCTGAACTGAGAACCTAACTCGTATCATTTTCCATTTACTACTCCATTTTTGGTGACAGACCGGCCATATGAGTAGATATGCAAACAACAGTGAGCGCCTTCTGTTCAATTTGTTTTTTCAAACGCTCTAGCTGTAGTGTGTCGTCGATATCTAAACTCCAAGAGCGAGTTTGTCAAAACGAGGCAAAACCTATGGCTTGCTTGAGGCACTTACTTTGTACATGTGCCTTGGGGTTGTACACCCAATCGTACTTGGCGCCACCTTCGAACTCAACATTGCGTTTGCTCATGCACTGTACCATTCGTGGATCAGGGACACTCGAGGGACATTTCTGTGGGTAATGTTGATAAAGGGGTCATCAGGAAAGAGGGTCCTGAAGGGGTAAAATGGGAGCTGGGATTGGCCTATTTTAGGGGCTGGGAAATGGGATTTTACTCACT
>WUCR03267784.1:0-14077 GCA_009858155.3 Phymanthus crucifer
ATTTCTGAATTTTCAATGCCTGAAAATTATCATGTTACTCGTTTTCTGGTTACTCGGTTTACTCGTTACTCGTTACTTCGTTACTCGTTTTAGTAACACCTGCAAAGACTCTACTGGAAGCAGTGCTTTGATCTTACCTGTTTGCTTTCATACTGAACGAAGCAGTATCCCCTTGGCTCTCCCTTATGGGGTCCACTTGTATGGAAAAGGTACTCAAAGTGCTTGACCTGGCCAAACCGTTGAATTATCTTCAATAAGTTATATCTAAAATCAATTATAATAACGGAGATTAGCACCATTCGTATCAGAACTTTAGTCACGTGAATGCTTACTCGCTGAGTCTTTTGTCAATGTTTCCAATCCATAGTCTGTAAGAATCGTCCTTATCTTCTTCCTCATTAGATGACACTTTAGAGCCACCTTCCTAGTAACAATAGAGTCAAATCAGGCAAATAAAAACAGATAAAACAGAAGAATAGATAAGAATACAGAAAGACTTTATCCTGTTACCTCGTCCGCCATTTTGAATTTGCTTAATTTGATAACGGGCTTCCTGTGTATTTAGACAGCGCTTGTATCCGAAAGACTGGGCATAGGGAAATGAAAACTGAAAAAAATGAAGAAGAGAAAAAAAAATTTGTTTAATTCAAGATACATTTTTAGGATCAAATGTTTCAAAGAAACATCTCGTGATTCATGGATGGACGGGTTTTGAAGAAAAAGCAGTAAAAATAGCATGAGTTATAATAAATACAAAAAGCTATGCATTCAGCGTATTGATAAGTTAAATATATGTATATCAAGTAAAAATGACTCCTTTTTTAATAATTCAGATACCTGCTATGTGCTATTGAAATTAACGGCAATTTATTTTTTGAAAATAATATGTTTGAATCATAACATTCTTATCCCTCTAAAATTTAAACCAAACTAACGAACTTCATGTAATTGTTGAGATTTTCATCTCTTTTTCTTATTTCTTGATGCTAAAGGACGTAGGAAACGGTGGCTAAAATATCTGTTAAGTAGCTTCACATTTAATTCGGCTTTTGTTTGTGGCAAGCACCCGTGATTGTTGTCATGCATTATTAAAAAGTTGTCCTTCGGAAATAAACACTCTCTAATCGACAGAAAATGATTTCAAGCCATTCCTTTTACCCCAATACCTTCTGTTACTTTCCCATCTAACTTCATGGAAAAAAAGTTCGCAGAATTGAACGAAAAGCAGCTTCAAACATTACGAAAGTTGTTGCTTGAAAATTTGGACAGAGGAAGAAGAAAATGGGATGATGACAATGAACCAGGGAGCGGGGTAGGTTCCGCAGTTTGCCTTGTGTTCCTTTTTCATAGCTTACGTTATCATAATGGAAGGCTGGCTTTCAATGTGAAATGTCAAAATATATATACCGAATGCTTTGATGTTGAAAAAAACTAATCATCTTTGTTTTTTATCGAGCAAAATTTATCTCAGATGCCGTTATTTCTTCTTTCATTGATTTTCCCAAGTTTCCTTGGTTATAATAGTATTCAAATAATAAGGTTCATAATTATAATAGAATTTGTTTTTATGCCCGTTTATAAGCTATTCTGAATACTTTCATACAGTTTATATCAGTATTTTTATTATTTTATCAACCTTAATTTTTTCCGTTGTTGTTGTTGTTGTTTTGACATTCTTGATTTTCATTTGTGATTTTAGTGTAACCAGAAGTACATAACTAGTTATGTAACTTAAGCAAACATCTTCATTTTCCTCTCTCTATCTCTCTTTTTTCTTTCCTTTTTCTTCTTTTCTTTATGTTTCGCTTTTCCCTTTTCTTTTCTTTACTTTTTTCTTCGTTCTTTCTTGCTATTTTTTGTTCAATGATTGCTTCTTTTCTTTATTTCTACTTTTTTCTTTTGGCGGGTAAAATCCTAGCTGACGAGGGACAGAATATTATCCCTGAGTCCCCGAGAATGAGTAAATGCTTACCTAGCTATAGCTTTTTTTCTCTTTCTTTCATTTTTCTCTTTTTGTTTTTTCGTTTCTTTCTATTTTTTCTCTCGCTTTGTTTCCGTAAACTTCGTTGAGGCTTTCTTCTTTTTTTTCCCTCTTTCAACAGCTCTTCACTCTTCTGTCGTTCTCTTTAGATCTACCATGATCTACCAAATGCATTTTACCCGTTGCATCATACCAAAATACTTCAACGTTCATACTTTAGATCCACCTAGCTCATCTCCATGACGATCTTGAGTATTTTTATGGTTCGGCTTATACTTGCTTGTTTATTGTCGTCTGGGCAACCCCAATTATACCTTTCTGATTGGCTCACTTCATTAAGGCCCGTGACGTCACTCGTAATACCGGGCTTTCATTCCTGTTCAAATTACAACGCACCAAAGTCGTGTAGCCAGAGCTGTTGAAGCGGCACAAATTGATCTATATTTCCATTAATCACTGCCATAAAGCCCACATATAGACATATTTAGATAATATAATCTATATTGTCCAAGTTCAACGTAATTTTCCTTCGGAATTTGTGTCTGCGTATTTTATAATTGTGAAATCCTGATACCGTCATGTCCAGTTTTGTAAGTTGTACCTTTCACTTGTAATTGATTTACATCTCGTCAATTGCTTCTGTCACGAACATGAGTTATAACTTTTAGTTTCAAAACTTGTTATAACGAATATTTTTGAATCTTTTTTCAGGTTCACTCCCCACATCGCCACTCCACTACTCAGTTTAAAACTCCAATGAAGTTCGATCCTTCCTCTTCTGCTAAGCCTTCTCCCTCTAGAGAAGAGATCTGGAAGCAAGAACTAGGATTTGATGGTAAGAAAACCTCGATTTCTTTTTACTTATACTTATTTGTGTAAAAATATGATAAGAATCTGGTTTTGATGCGTGTGGTAAAACCGAAATGTCAATTCCAGCTGTTAGAAGACATTTCGACTACAAATTTGTCTCATATTTTATTAATAAAGTTTGAAAAAGTTGTTATGAAGTCTCACTTCTATGATGTTATGTCTCATATTCATAATCTGGAGCTTTGGTTTTGGATATTTTTATTCCAATACCGACCTGCTTTTTACAGAGAGTTCTGAAGACGATGCCTCAAATACTGAAGATGAACCAGAAGCTGACCAGATCATCACAAATAAAGGTTAATATAATGTTATCATCATAAGATCATCCATATCTTAGTTAGTCTGATGTAGATATGGTTTCAGCTAGCATGTGTGATTTTTCACTAATGAATCTGATCAGTTCCATTATTATTGCCCAATTTAAACCATGTGATGTTCATGTTCATAGTCCAAGGAATGTCAGAAAGAAAACCAAAAAGAATTGGATCTCAATCAATGATTTGAACGAAGAGTAAACAAGATATGATTTGAGTTGGGTAGTTTACATGTGAAGGTGGTGGCAAGGACCACAGAATGACCTAGAGAGTGAGGCTACAAAAACAGGAAAAGTAGGAGCCAATAATTCTCCGCAGCCCCCATCTCCAAAGTTCCCTTTCATCCCCAAGATTAAAACTATCCAATCCTTTTGAGACAAGGCTCTAGGAGACAAGTACTGGGAAACCAGGTCCTATTCAAGGTGTCCCCTTCCCATGGATGGCGGAAGCAAAAAATTATTGGGGGGGCACTGTGAAAATTGTAAAAGTTCGGATTTAAATAAGTCAGGTTATCTATTTAATAAGTACAAATTAACAAATTTAAAAGTTGATGTTGATAGCCAGAAAATTATTGGGGGGGCCAGTGCCCCCCCGGCCCCCCGGTTCCGCCATCCATGCTTCCACATGCACACAGGCATTACATTCACTATTCCTTCAAAATTATACACTTAACTATTATGAAAGATTACAATGTCCAAGTGAATGGTAATGTACATGTCATGATTGCTAGTGTGTCCAGCATCTAATGATGCTCTCACTTGCAATTAATAGATCTTATCCCAAAATTTTAAACTTTCTTGTCATATTCAACTCTTGAAACTTTCTATCTTCCTATATTACAGCATCTTTTGTAGAAGTGCATGCTCTGCAAACAGAGCTAAAACAAAAAGAAAAACAAAGGGAAGAACTATTGATAAAGCTTAAGGTATGATGTATGACATTGATCAACTTCATAAGAGACATGTTTCTTGGGGTCTTGACATGAGCAGTGATACAAGCACATGTCATTTTTCATAATGTTTTTTGTTCATGTGATCTCTGTCAATCTCTTTCATTTCATCTGTAATTGCTATGAATTTAGTTGTTGATTTTCACATCCTAGAGAGATGTCACCAATTGTGAACATGAAAAACATTAGAGAAATGCACTTGCATCAGCATATGGCATTTCTTTCCCTTGTCTCACTTCAATGTGGCTCATAAGCTCCCTAATAAGGGAGGGAGGGGATGTTCATCCCATGTAACCCAGGTTATGTATGCTGCAGATAAAGTTGACTTCTGTTATCCCATACCCAGATCATTTGCGACATTGAATCTTCCTATTTTCATCCACCTGAGACTCATCCTGTGAACCAGCAGGTCATAAATATTACCGGTAATTGCACTAGGTATCTCGAAGAGATATTTGAGCTAATGTGTTTGTTTTTTTGATTACAGGCCCTTTCAGAGAAGACCACAAATTATAAATCCAAGCTCCAAAAAGCAGAGCAAAGCAAGAAGTCCCAGATAAAGATAATGAAAAAGACACAGGAATCCCAAATCCAAATGAAAGCAGAACTCATACACAACCTTGAAGAACTGATAGAGGAGCAAGAAACTAAGATTTCTGAATTGGAATCTAGAATAAAGGGAGGTAATATTGGAAGTCCCCAAGTGAGTGGAAAAGCTTCCAGTATCAAGAAGCTGGTGGACTCCATCAATGATTTACATACTGAGAAAAGTCGAATTTATGAGACATGGCTTTCAACACAGTCTGAGTTGGAGACTGTGAGACAAGAGCATAAAGAAACAATGGAAAAAATGAAATGGGAGTTGTCGGATATGGAGAACAAGAATAGAAAAATACAGGTTGAAAATATCAAATTACAGCAAGCAGGAATTGTGAGTGCAAAATGTGTCCCATTTTTATTACCTCATTTTCTGACTTTGTACATAGGGTGGTAGGGTTAAAAGTGATGATTTCAAGCTAATTAAAAACTATTCGATTTGAGAGTTGAATACAGTATAGGAAATATTAGATCTTGAGGACAAAAAGCTGGTCATCATATGACCAGAAAGTGATTACACAGCCCTATTTGAAGCCCTGAAGTAATGTAGCAGCAGCCTGGTACTGTCAGTGCTGGGTTGTGAGAAGCACACAGCATAGGCTATTTCATCAGGGGCTGGTTGTACTAAGGCTGGGTAGCGCTATCCACTGGATAAATCCTTATCAAGTGGATAAAATCTATACATGCTATGCATTTCCATTGATAAAATGAAATCCAGTGGATAACGCAACAAAACTTGTGCCATGCCAGACTCAACTGCAAGGTATTAGTATCTTCATAAATTGAATACATGGAAAATATGTCACTCATACCCCGGATGTAGCTTCATACAAAATTTATGAGTGGCATATTTTCCAGTAAAACACTCATGTGTATATAATAAAAAACTATTTTAATCTTGCTTTAGGTCATAACAGAAAATAATAACCAGTCCAAGCATCTACAACTCCAGGAAGAAAATGACTTGTTAAAAACTAAGATCAGAAATCTTGAACAAGACATTGGCACTTTTGAAGCATCAGCCAAGGAGTCCAAGAAAAAACATGACATTGAACTAATGGAACTGAGAAAAAAGCTGAGAGACACTGAAACAAAATATACCAATCTGGCTAGTACCCCACCCAAGGTATTGCAGTGCTAGTGTGTAAATTATTTATAAGTTTTTTTCTTGTCATGATTCCAGTTGAGGTTTTTTCAAGTGACTCTGTCACTGACATAGGCCATAACCAGCATTTGTGGGATAGGAGAAAAAAAGTAAAAATGACCATGATGATCTTCTATGACAAACCATGGATAAAATATGTAAAAATTACCATTAATGGTTTATGCCTGACTTTTCCATTAACTCGGATTGTTTTCTTTGTTACATTCTTGCATGTCTCCATGTTTTCAAAGAGGGACCATCGCAATGATCAAACCAGGCATAGTCTTGCTTAAACGAGGAATAATAGAGCTTTTTGGTGATGTGACAATGTTTTCCCATTTCAGACCATGTGCCATTCCCTAGAGAATATCATTCTTTGTTTAAGGTGTATCCGTATTCATGTGTCTTTTCATGCACAACCATTTAACAAAGAAATGATGCTCTAGGGAATGACACATGGTCTGAAATGGGAAAACATTGTAACACCACTGAAAAGGTCTGTTATTTTTCATTTCAAAATATAATGTATTTTTTCAGGTAAGAACAGTATCTGTAGTATCAGAAGAAACACAAAGACACCTTGATGAGATGATCAAGCAAAACAAAGAACTAGAGTCACTATTGGGAACAACACGGACAGAACTAAGTAGCAAGGTAAGTGGGGAAGACTTGGGTGTGATGGTGGTATACACCTGTTTCAAAAAACGTTGTTGGGGAGAACAGAGGTTGCATGACCAAAATGAACTGTGGATACATTTGGTATGCAAAAGTTCACTAGTTGCGTTGCTTATGCTTGCGTCGCTAGTGAGAACCAGGCTTTATAGTTGGTGCATCCATTTCTAACAAGGGCAACGCAAAAAGTGAATTTTGCATACCAAATGGTACCCACAGTTCATTTCGGTTGTGAAACCTCCTTTCAACGACAACGTTTTTTGAAATAGGTATATATGAAACTAGTGGGGGGCAGCAATAGTTTTTCATGAAACATTTTTCACCAAAATTTAACCTGTAATAATGTAACATGCTGTACCACTGGAAAAATCGTGTCTTCTCCAGATCATGAAAATTTTGACTTCCAACAAATTTCCATGATACCTCCAACAAATTTCCAACAAACGTCCATACCATGGAAGTGTCCAAAAGGCTGGAAGTATCATGGAAATTTGTTGGAAGTCACAATGACTTCCATGATCTGGAGAGCACACGATTTTTCCAGTGTACCAATTTTTATGTTGCACATTTTCACTAGCCTCCTTTGCAGATGCTCTTAGAATGTGTGCAAAGGATGCTACTTTGTCATAGTAAAGGCACTGCAATACGAGTAACAAAAACATCCAACTTGTCACACAACATCATTATTAAGGACAGGTGCAAAAAATGATGTTACTTGTCTTATCAAACTTGTCACTCTTGTCACCAACATCAAATGGTTGTGCAATTGTTGGAAAAACCTGTTGCGCAAAGTAAGTCTTGTGGATCAACTTTCTGCAACAAAGTTGCTCCTATTTCGGCGTTGATTTCCAAACTGAAATATTAAAACTGTATAAAATTGCAATTTTGTTCCATCAGAATGCAGCATTACAGTCCGAGATCAAAGCTCTCAAGCTTTCAAACAACGAAGCCACAACAAGAGAACAGAAGGCTTTGGCTGAATGTAAGAGTTTAAGAGATGCCCTGAAGGAGTCACACAATCTTCAAGGATCACTACGAGAAAAAGATGGGGTGATTAAATCCTTGGAGGGCGAGGTTAGTGTTATTGCACTTACAGCTGTTTTCATAAAAATGCACTTCCCAATAGAGATGCATAGAATAGTCGCGGCAAAGTAGAGTTAGGCGAATGAAATTCAGCCAAGTTGTCAATACGTGCTCTTCAAAGTTTCGTTTTCTCATGTCATGGAAAAACTTTGATGTCAAACTCTTCAAGCAAAAATCATGTTTGCGTCGATGTCTGTGCATCAATCCTTTTTTTCTTGATCTGGGTATGACTGAGTTACTCTAGCTCAAACAAGCTTTTTTGGAATTGATGTGTACCGCAATACAACATGATCAGGGGTTTTGATAATTAACTAGTTGATTGTTTCTTCAGATCTACAAACTGAAAGGAGAGATGGAAAGACTCCACAAGCAAGCAGAGCGAGATAAAGAGAAACGTGAATATGAAAGCAAACGAAAGCTAGAAGAAGAGAGAATGAGCTCCGAGAAGTCCACCAGATTGATGAAAGCCAAGCTAGATAATACAGCAGTCCAGCTCAAGTTATTATCAACTGTCATCCAGCAAATAAAGAGACAGTACAAGGACTTGAAAATAGAGACGCTCAAGATGGCTACAGCTGTAAAACCCGCTATCAAAGACGTACAACGACGGGTAAGACGATATGCGCTAAAAGCACTGAACAACTACATTCCACTTCACTGTTCAATCATTTTCAAGATACCAGAGCCTTTGAAAGAATATTGCATGCACAGATCTTAAAAAGAAGAATTTTCGGAAAAGAACATACCCGTTGATCCTTGGGAATCATTTCAGTGGCCAGTGTATTTTTTGAAAGCATTTGCACATCTCAAAACTGTTCTTTTGCGCTAGGAAAGCGCAGCGTTATGCACTCAACAGGCTTGTCATTTTTACGGCTGCGCGTGATCAGCAAAACGCAATTGTCCAAGGCCTACCGAATGTCGTTGTGCATTTGCGCGCAAGTAATTGAAGACTGCGCGTGTTTGTTCTGCCAAATGCGCTAGGGTTTTGTAAAACGTATCTGACATTTGTTTGAGCGTTTACAGTTGATCAGGCTTATTATCGCGCATTTCAACGTCTAGTTTCGTTCGATTCAAGAGGATCTTGAAAATTCGCTAGCATTTTTCCAGCGGTTTTTAAAATCACAGGGTTAATTTTGAGTTTTTATTCGTGGACGCGTGTGCTTTCATTGTGCAGTTCGTATCTCAAATAAAGAGGAACTCGAGGATTAGACACATAAACAAGCAAGCAGATCATATCATCACGTCTTTACTTTCCTCCTACAGAAAGAATCAGTACTGTCTATTATACGGATAGACAGACGCGCACACCATTACAACCAGAAAACAATACACCAACATAAAGAATTCACCATGCGACCTTCTTCTTGTTTCAGATACTCCATAGAATAGAGAACATAGATGGACGAAACAAAGACCTTGTCCAAAAATACAAGAAAGAAATGGCCTTGCGTAAGAAATACCACAACGAGTTGGTAGACTTGAAGGGAAACATCCGGGTCTACTGCCGCGTCCGTCCGGTCATCCGGGAAGACGGTGGCGGGAAAATGGCAGAAAATGTCGTGTCGTTTGATGAAGATGATGACGCATTAATAAATGTCTTGTCTAAGGGAGCCAACAGGCATTTCGAGATGGATCAGGTGTTCAAGCCTGACTCCACTCAAGAAGAAGTGAGTGGAAAGAAATCTTATTTTCTTACGATGAGTTGCCATCTTTACGTCTCTAGTTTCCCCATTCCAAACCACTTGCAATTTCCCTAGAGTATACACCTGTTTCAAAAAAAACGTCGGGGAAAACGGAGGCTGCACGACCGAAATAAACTGTGGGTACCATTTGGTATGATAAATTTTACTAGTTGCGTTGCTCATGCTTATGCTTGCTTCGCTAGTGAGAACCAGGCTTTACAGTTGGTGTATCCATTTTCGAGCAAGGGCAACGCGACTAGTGAAACTTTGCATACCAAATGGTACCCACAGCTCATTTCGGTCGTGCAACCTCCGTTCTCCCCGACAACGTTTTTTGAAATAGGTGTATATTTTTTGTTTTATTGTTGCGCATCAAAAGACACATGAATATAGAAGGTACAACTTGAACGTTTTCCACTACATATTTTGATATCGATGCAATGTTGTTTTCTAGGTGTTCAATGAAGTCAAACCTTTGATCATTTCGTGCATCGATGGTTATAATGTGTGTATCTTTGCCTATGGGCAGACAGGCAGCGGTAAAACATACACGATGGAGGTAAGAACACGATGATGACAAGGATGATAACGATGATGATGAGGATGATAACGATAATGATGATGATAACGATGATGGTGATAGAGTTGATGATGCATAATGGTGATACATTGTGAAGGGGAAACCTGACGAAAACAATGATGTCAAATGATGACGTAGACGATATATTATGATAACAATGATGGCGATACATGACCATAGAACACGTATTGGTAATGAATGGCAAAGTCATGATGATAATGTTTGTGGTGGGGTTTATTAAAACTGGATTTTTGGATGGAATCCACACACCCTTTCTCTCCTTATTAAGCAAGTTACTGGTTTTCATAGGGCCCCTCAGAAAACCCAGGAATAAATCAACGAGCTCTTCAACTGCTGTTCGAGGAAACATCAGACCGGCGAGGAGACTGGCAGTACTCTATCAGCATAAGCGTCATGGAGATTTATAATGAAATGCTAAGAGATCTGCTCAGTGACGACCCCACGGCTAAACTCGACATCAAACAAAGCAAGGATGGCCTGTATGTACCTGGGTTACAGGAGGTATCGGTCTCTAATCTGCAAGAGCTAAATGAGGTATGTCGCAGTCCGAAGCGCTGTTTTACAGAATCCTTTCGAACTATCCTCATTGAATAGGTTTGTTGTAAATTCGGCTCGATCTGGTAAACGAGAAAAGTACAAAAGAATGACAGTTGTGGGAATAATTATAAAAAGGTGCAGATATACGAGTAACGAAGTCGCTCACTACGTTGTTGCGTTCCAAGTTGAAGGGCGAGAGTTGTTCATATCACCACCGCTTTCACCTTCACTCCCGTCAATTTTGTTTTTTGCGCGACTTTTTTGTACGAAGTAAAACCTGTAAAAAAGCAAAGAAAATGTGTTGCACGCGGGATGGTAATAAGCACATAGAACGGAATATTGTTGCGCGAAAAGTTGCGCTGTTTGTAGCCATAGTTTGCTCACCTTTTTCCAGTTTTATTGCGCGCGGAGATAATGAAAATAAAAGACAAACATTTTTGCAGTGTCTTTGCGCTACTCCTCTTGTCATTTCCACCAATGCGTCTTCTCACTACCAGCACCTGACCAGGGAATGCTAGACAAGACATGGTTCTTCATTCGCCAAACCACGAAAAACCCCTCCTGATACCTTAACGGTGACAAAGGAGAATATAGCAACTGGTTGCAGTCTCGTTACACGAAGTGTCTCGGTACTGTTCTGAACTAACGATCGTGGTTTTTGTGTTTCAGGTTTTCGAGCTCGGCAAGCAAAACCGAGCGACAGCCTTTACAGATATGAATGAGCACTCGTCAAGATCGCATGCTCTGCTGTGTGCCACGATAATCGGTGTCAACAGGTCAACCGGTTCAAGATCAACAGGTATCCACTAGCTCGATTTACGATGTCTAATTGAGAAGGGAGCCGAGTAGAGTTACGCAGTACCCCGCGCGCGGCAAATTGTTTTTGTTGCAGAGTGTAGAACGAGTTTCTCTTCCCAACAGTGTCGTGCAGCAAAATTGGTCATAACGTTAGCAACGTTTAATCTTCAACTCGAAATGCAACAGTGTTGCACAACAAGTTGCGCAATTTTCTTTTTCGTAATACCTCACCGTTATACAAGCAGCAAGGATGGCGCGGTGTAAAAAAAGATGCGGTAAAATTCGTCGCGCAACAAATTTTGTGTTCGTTCTACCACTTCGCGCGCAGCACGTTCTCTTTGTCGCAAAGAGTAGAAAGAGCTTCTAACTTTGTGCAACAAGAATTAGCAGGTGGTAATGCGAGCAACATTTACTCTGCAAATTGCAACGCAACACATTTGCGAGGCGAGTTGCATGATCGTACCTTTCCTGTACTACCTTTGTGTTACAAATCTTTCGTTGATTGATTTATCTATTTGTTCGTTTATTCATCTATTTCGTCAGGCAAACTTAACCTAGTGGATCTGGCAGGAAGTGAACGCATCTCCAAGAGTGGCTCAGAAGGAGCTCGAATGAAAGAAGCACAGAACATCAATAAGTCTCTTTCGTGTCTTGGAGACGTGATTCATGCTCTGAAGAACAAAAACTCCCATGTTCCTTATCGGAACTCCAAGCTCACCTATCTCCTACAGGAATCACTGGGTAAGTCTTCTGTTCCATGGTTATTGGACAGTGTACAATGTTTTTTTGATATCAAGGACTTTTATAATGAAACAACTTTTCATTTGTCTTGTCATATCGTGATGTCTATTCTTCTTGCAATCCCTCAGACCCTCAGTCAGTAAGGGGTCAAAAATCCTAATGTTTCCTTAACCCTACTTAATAGGTGGTGACTCAAAGACGCTAATGGTTGTCCAAGTGGCACCGGTGGAAAAGAATGTCGGTGAAACTGTATGTAGCTTGACATTTGCTCAGCGGGTGCGAACGGTTGAGCTTGGCCAGGCTACGAGAAAAACTGAAACCGCTGCCGCTGCTCAGTTAAAGGACAGGCTCAGAGAGTTTGAGGTATGCTGTAGACATTATTTGAAATAGAAAAAAATCCCTAATTTCAGTGGTATTTCTCGGTCCAGTACCTCTCTCCTTAGTCGTTGGTTTTTTACTTTTCGCACAATGACGAAGCGTACTACCGGACAACAGTGGGGAGGGAGGGGGGTATGTGATGTCCAGGAAACTATGCTTGTTTCAATGTCTTCTAGTCTAAGACAATCAATAAAGGCAGCAAATATACTTGTTTATATACACTAGGGTTTTAAAGGGCTCATCGGGGAATCTTAAACCCCGAAGAACGAGTAGGAGCTCCAGAATTGCATTCTCACAAGTAGACCTCCCAAACCACCTGTCACACAGTAGCGCCATCCTGTTTGTTTGTTTGTCAACACATTTACCTGTATTCATTTTAATCTTTGTTCTCTTTTCGTGTTCAGGGTTCACCATCCAGGAGTAAGAGCTCTACTATGCCAAGACCAAGAATACGATAGGTCCATAACTTATTGCCTTTTAATGGAGCAGATTCCGTATGACTGTGAAAAGCTCGGTGCTGTATGCTTTCCTTGCTGCTGACAGTCATATTTCTTAGCAATTTGATTGGCAGAATGTTTTCGCGCAATGTGATAAGTCTGGTAGTACCGTGCCCGTGCCCTGTTTCGAGCATTAGATTATGTGGAAATTGAGTAAAACTGAGTACCTGTTTTCTTGAATTTTGATTGGCTGGTGTCAGTCCTGTCACGACCGCGTGTGTGCCTCGATCTTTTCAGTGTCATACAGTAACTGCTCTATGCACCACATGACCATATCTTTAACCGCGCAAACATAACTTAGTCAAATAGGGTCAAACGTTTTTATCCCTATGCTCAGGAATTACTACGGATTGTTTCTCTGATCCTTTGAATGTGCACCATTAGAGGAACATGGATTATCTAACAAGCTGGGGAAGAAAGAGCATAATTCCTGCACACAATTGAAAAGAAGTTTGATATATCTGGAAGGAAAGGGGGCATAGTCATGCTTTGTTATTTCATTCTTTTGGGAATGATTAATTCGTTTGATTTATCGCGAAGGAAAGGGTAGAGGAAGGTGGTCATCTTCTTTATTCCATTCTTTGTGAATGATTGTGATCACACAGGGAGGGGATGGTAGTGGTGGGTGTTTTCATTCCACTTGGAATACTTGCAAACCAGCTTTGCTTTATTATGAGAAAAGAAGAATGCGGTCATTCTTTATTTCATTCTTATCAAGAGAATTGTCAACGCACAAGAAAAACGCGATGAAGGGGGAGGGCGGAGTCCATCAACCAATAGAGTGCTGTATTATAGCTAATTTAATGAAATGATATTTATTGTTATGAATTATATATCTAAACAGATAATTTTATTTGTATCATCACAAATGTACATACCAATATTTTTATTGGATTTTATACAAATCATTTTCACAATAAATTAATAATAAATTTTCTCGATTAAGACTAAAAGACCACGCGTAATACCGTAGTTGGTGAATGGTTGTTGGTAAATTTGTAGATTTCATGTAAATGTCTTTGTTAAAAAATTCCACAAAATTGATATTTGTACAATTGCGCCGTTTTCTGTTCTTTATATTTTCGTTTGTTAGTTAACACCAAAGACTCTAAAGATTGCAAAATTTTGAAAAATTATTTTGGAATAGTAATGGTGATTTAGTAGCTGGCCTCACTGAGTAATTGCACTAGTTCACTATCGTCCTGACAGCTTAGTTCCTCAGGGCTATCGAAC
>WUCR03268888.1:0-14064 GCA_009858155.3 Phymanthus crucifer
AGTTTATGTTTACTTGTTTTGTAGTATCGGGTGAGAATAAATCAAAATTTGTGCAGGGTCAAGACCGGTTCAACATCAAAAACGAACAAAGACCCATAACAATAGGTTTCCTAACCATCTCCCTCGAGTAACTATGTTTGAACTTAAAACTTCAAGTTTACAATTACTTCGAGATAATTTCCAAGATTCAGGATGATATTGTAGCTTTATCGCGTCAAGAACAAACAGATTTGGTCGCTTTGTGGGGTAAATTTACAGGATGAAGAGAAATAAAATAGAAGCATCAGTTTGTACGAGTAAAAGTGCCGTTACTATCACCAAACGATTGGAACAAGTTGATTTGAAGGTAAGAATACATCTGTAACCATATTACAACACTAGAATATCAAAAATTACAGTGATAAACTTGCCTGTAACTTCGGGGTTATTTTTGACCGGAGCCTTTACTGCTTTAATCGATGAAGACCTCTCCTTGTCGTTGGATTCTTTTCGTTTTCTGCTAAACAGACCAGGTCCACGAAGGAAGCTCTTCCCAAAACTATCGTCATTCAGAGACTCATGGCTTCGGAAAGGCTTCAATCCGGGAACCCATACACCTGCATCGTCAAAGTAGCCGTCGCCTAGCGACTGTTTCTTTCCTCGTATGATTTCATCGAATACTGTATCATCCCAGCTGCTGCCACGCCTGCTGCCGCGACGAGGAGAACTGAACCCTACTGGAGGTTTGATGTTGATCTTCGGTGGGCCATTGTTATTGCCTGTGGGAAATGGATGGGAAGAGATGAATAAAAAACTATTAAAAAAGCTGCTTATTTGAGAAGTTGTAACAATTGTTCCTGAAGTTTCTGCACGCGGACTATATCCATTACGAATAGTAAATATAACATTATGGATAAACCCAGCTCTCTGCAGGGCAAACGTTTGTCATGGTGGCAAAGATTTACTGGCGCAATGAGCCTTGAATGAAATATTGAGAAACGAAAAATTGTTCAGGAAAAAGATGAAATGACTTGCAATGGGACTAAGCGGCGGCCTGACCCCAAACACCTATACTATACGATGGGAAGAGAAACGGAAAAAGGGAATAGTAAGTGGCGGCATGGATGGCTGACTATAGGGAACGCTTTAATAAAGACTCCAACGGAAAAAACAAAAATATTCTATTATTACAAAATAGTGGTGCCAATTTTTTGAAAACCAACGACACTAAGCAAAGACTTCATGGAAATATAACACAGTTTGAGAGAAAAGGACTTACTTTCTTGAAGGAAGAAAAGATTGATAGTGGGAGAGAGGGGGAGAACTAGAAACAAAGAATGATTGTCCATGTAGACTCGGCATCAGTAGACAAGCGTGACAGTGTTTGGCGGCGATGCTAATGATCAATGCAGCCACCTGCCAAGCCCACTCGTCCACATATTTCTGCTAGAAATCATTCTAGATGAAGGCGCATCACTGCAACCTTCACGACATGATTTTTCCGGGAGCGCTACTACATCTCCATGGTCAAAATGCCTTGAATATTAGTCAGTATACTCGTTCAAACTGTAGGAAAAAATTGGAGCATTCAAAATAACAAAAGCTGTAAATCTAGACCGCGAATGAGCTATAGTAATATTAAAGCGACGCTTCGAAGAACATCGAAACTGCTATAAAGCTTCTTTTCTATCGAAATAGGAAAAACAAAATCCTTTCAATAAAATGAAAAGAAAAGACAACCAGTAGAAAACATGAAACTGTGCTTGATGAAGAAATGATGAACTTTAAATGGAAAGAGAAGTTGATGTTTTGGTATATTAGCTTCAGTGATTTGAAAAAAGACGGATTTAAAAAACGAAACTTGCCAGTAGGCACAGAAATCAATGGCTTACCATAGACAGCAAATTTGAGCATGTTGTCACCAGTAAGAAACAACAAGTTCAATGAATGTAAAGTTTCGTCCGCTACAAGCGATTTAGAGCAGAGTACAGTAGAGATGTGTTGCTACATTGGCTGTCACGTCACATCTGACTAGAGACCGCATCTAGGATACATTGATATACGTCACTACGTCACTATACCATACTGGTTGGTCAGTCATCACGAACTAGCGCTCTGCAAATGTGTTTGACAAATGTACTGCCGCCAAGTGTTGGGTACCATTTATAATAAATGTCATGAAAAAGAACGTCTTTGTTCATGATGTCCTGAAGGCCATACCTCATTGTATCATTTTCCTTAATCAGAAAATGAAGATTTTAAAATTACTTCTCGGCACTAGTTCAACGAGATGGATATTCGAGCAGTTGGTATCGTTTATTACGTCTGGTGGCTGTATTCTCTTTTTCAATTAATAAAGAAAGGACGATATTGAAACCAAACCGGTAACTAGCCGGCTTACTCAAAGCAACAGGTCTTGGAGTACTAATAGGTGAGGAGGACTTTGTCGAGAGATGCGGTTAATGTGGACTCTCTTTTTTATTTTTGCGGTCTTGTAGCTACTCCACGTGCTGCAGTAATGACGAAATCCAATTAAATACGGTATTACGAAGGAAACAAAGCCTTTATCAGTTTTATAAGGCTGGTGATCTATCTCTCTATGGCCTGCAGTCTTGACAGAAGCAGTTCCCAAGGCCGTGACTCAAATCCCAATGTAACGCAACGATGTGATACTCACTTTACCATATCCTAATAGAAAATGATCTCATCGGAAAAATATTTCCTGATGTTTACAGAGTGTGCTCACCGAGTCTCGGAGTATTCGTCTGACTTACGTTCCACCTCACCCTACCCCCCTCTCTTTCGCCAAGCCTTTTTTGACGGCAGTACCCTGTGGCAAGAAAAGTAGTTTTGTTTTGTTTGCCTTTGCTTTTGATGGACGTAACAGCCGCCTTTACTTCAAAAGCCGATCCTTTTGACGTGAGACTTTCACACAGGTGTATATTGTCCGAACTGAACCATGTAGATGACACACAGAAAAGCCCCTTGTCAATCTATGACGTACCAAAATAAGTCCCCATGGTATTATGGCCAGAAGTTACTGACGAGTAGGAAGTTAAACGATAAATGTCGTTGGAAACCTCGATAATGTATTCTCGATACGATGGAAACATTGCAAGTACCAAATGTAGCAAAATAATGTACAGCTGGGTCATGGGAATGTGATTGAATAAGAGAAGGGAAAAAATGAACCAGTTAATTAATGTAGTAAATCAAGAAAGATAAGGTTAAGAGACGTAGCACGATCCACTTGAACTTCTGATGCTAACCGTTATCAAAACCCTGCTCACTGAACTCCAGAAAACCGTGACCGCACACGTTACGACTTTCCCTCGCAACTAACGAGAAATATTACTTCAAGTAAATCTACGGACAGCCTGAATACGACAGCTGCAGGATACAATAATCACGTGGTAGACTCACGTGACCAGTGACTGACCTGACAAGGGATCGACTTTGTCCATCACCACACACTGATGTTCTATAGATGCTATAGGTACACCGCTGTCCAAAGGTACTTCACAATCCACCTGGCGTACAAACAAACACGACAAACCTGGTTAGTTTCTGATCAAATCCCTTGTTACCAATCGAGCTAAAGTAGCTGTACTCACCAAATGAAAAGATGCATTAGCATACGTCAAACCATTTCGATGGAGGATGGGTTCCAGGCACACGCGCAAAGACTCGTCTGGCTTTGATTTGACTATCAGAAACTTCCCTGACGATATCTCAAGCCTGCCATGGAATCAAAACACTTCAAATTAATCCACTGATACACACTGATACCCATAATGCCTTGCGCGCACTATGGATGGCGGGAGTGACTTGACTCACCTGAATAAAGATCGGTGTTCCAGGACGACTTCTTTACCCGCCATTGATTGCATGTCTACATCCAGTTCTTTGAATAGTGCAGGCTGTGGATAGTTAGCACAGTATACAGATAGTATTTATTTGCTTTACCCTAATGGAATGGTCGGTCAAAGGGACCAGTGAAGGAACCTGTGGTCAGGGATGGTTCATACAACATACAACTGCAACTGACTAACGATAGACTAACCTTGTCTGTTCCACCAATAAACACCTCCGTGCTGACGAATGATATGTGCCTTCGTTCACACAGCTGTATCAAGGTTTGGCGTAGCGTTTGTCCTTGCTTGGCTGTGACGATAGTGGACGAGTGATCTGGTAACACGATACGGCAGAACTGGAACAGCTCACTCTCTCGCCGACCTTCAAGGGACTAGAGGGGGCGAACCAAGAAATGATGGCACGTTAAGTGTGTGTTTACGATAGATTCCACGTAATGCCACAGCGGCAAAAGATTAATAAAAATATCGATGACAAAACTTAGGGGTCCAACAAAACGATCAAATGGCTTCCATGTCAATCAAAAAGATGATCAAAGTACCTCGGTAGAATAGCTCATGCTTGGGAAGGAATCTGATAAGGATGATAAGGAGCTGCGAGTGCTGCTTGGCTGACTGTCGAACGGGCGATTGGTTGCTGTGAACAAGAGAACAGACAAGACCAGTCAATCATTTGACCATCTGCCATGTTATGGTAAAGTCACATCACCACCCACCTTTCTTAGCTTGTTTGCCTTGAAAAGAAAAAAGACGGACTTCATTAGAGGAGTTCCCACATCGGTTTTCCCATTCCCTCCCTTTCTTTTTTCATCTCCTTCCCTTTTTTATATACATCTTATCCCAGTTTCCTTTCCTGTACCTTTCCAGGGCAGGAACGACTTCTTCTTTTCTCCCGCTGCCTTGCTCTCGTCATACGAGCTGGTGCTTTTCTTGGAGCTTCTCCTACCCCAACCACGTGTTGAACGCTGAGTCCAAATAAAAGACTGACATTAGGAAGAAATGACGATGGTTCAACACTGATCGTATGCTATGGCATTTGGTTGTTTCAGGAGAAGAACAGCATATAGTGTTTTCTAACAGGTATCATCATTATTAGATATTCCATCGGGCTGACTTCATGCTGCACTCCGCGCCCTTATTGACCAAACACCTTTCACCCAGGATTAAGAAGTTTAGTTTTACCACCATTGCGGTTCTCTTATCGACGTGCACACAATTACTCTCCTTCCTTCCTTTAATATATTTTATTCTTCTTTCCTCGTGATTCGCCGGTCAAACGTTTAGTGGATTTTATAATTCCCGACTTTATCAATAGCTTAGGAGTTAGAGTTAGACTTGTCATGCAGCAGGGTGTTTATTATTTAGGTCTTAGACATCAGGTTACCTTGATCTCGAATGTGTAACTGCCTCGACTGCTAATACTCGAGCATTCTGATTCTTCGGATGATAAGTACAGACAGTTGCCCTGGAAACGGTACCACGTCACACATCAATACAGTTAGCCTATGACAACTCTTGTTCCAGTCCGAGTCAAGATGCCAATCTTTATGTTGCTTAGACTTTGCTCAGTTGCAGAAGGTATAAAACATACCGACCAATATATTTTACATCATTAATCTATCCTTAATGGTAATGTAAGGGCAGATCAAAGGGAGTCAAAATGAGTGGTTCGTTTACAGGATTTTGAAGTAAGGACCTATACGACTTTAAAACGTATTAAACATTTCTAAATCGTTATAATTATCAACTCCTAATAACGACACTGTTCATTAAAAGTTTAATGAAGGTTTTTCGTTTAGTACTCTTGTTTTATTGGTTTAAAGAGATCCGACTATCTGGTGGCAATAAGACCATGGAAATTGATCCAATTACCTCATTAACGTTTGTTGTTTAATCTATCGTTCAGTTATCAGGAATAATTATCAAAGGTCATCTCTATTCAAGGGGCGTAGCACCACGTGCTGTTCAGACAGGGCGTGGTCAAAACCACGTGGAGAACAAACCATCAGACAATAGTTGTTGAAGTACCTTTTTAAGGAGTTTTTCCTTCTCAAAAGGCAGCGGTGAGCCCTCCATTTCCGACACCACACACTGCCTGTACAAGTCTGATTTGAGGAATCGTGGATAGCTGTCAAACTTCATCAGCGTGTAGACCTGGATGTGGAACAACAATACATATCATTTATTCATGGCTGTAATCTGAAACATGATCGGTGTGACTGAACCGCTTCATTATACACAATTATTGCACAATTAATTTGTTCAAACCTCAAAGAAAACATCATAACAGTTTGTTGTGTTGTCTTGGCTCCGTCTCTGTTCTCTCTTTCTCCTTCATTCGCATTCTTCTATCTCTCAAACCATCAAAAGGTGTTTAGGAATCATGTCTACTTCAACAAGCTCATTGATCAGTTCCCTACTAACCTGTTGTTGCTGCAGCCTGTACATCTCACTGTTAGGGTTGGCTAAATTTTCCTCGGCAAGTTTAATAGCAGAACTATCGATATTTACAGGCATGGTTGCATTTGGACTCAAGTGAGCATTAAATATGTTGATGGCAGTGCTTTTAAGCTGAAAAAACAATACAACATTATAACTTACTTTATTTCTTTGAAAATGACTAAAAAAATTGGAAGCTATTAAAATTCTTGGCTATTTGAAGATTTAATCCAAAGTGATTCTGTATGTTATAGCTAGAAATAAAATGGGAGATCTCATCCACTTAATCAATCATTCTCTACTAGTCTGTGCACTCTTAATGAACTTGATCATGATGCTAGTTTCTGAAATCCCTCAAAATGGTATACATTTCCATGTGCTGGTTGTGAGGACAACAAGGGAACCTGGAGGGCTCATGCGTCAAATAAAACAGGCTTTGAAATTACCTCTCTTTCATTTGTGATGTTCCTGAAATCCTCACATGCAACCCAGAATACAATGTTTTCTTCACTGAATTCTTTCTTCAGGAATTCCTAAACATGTAATAAAGTAATGTTAATCTTTTTTCATTATGGATCATATTTTTGCTCCCTCACAATCTATGATATTGGTACCTAATAGAACAAGGAAAAGTGATAAGATGGCACCAATGGTAATAGTAAGATAAAATCACCTGAAAACACTTCAGACCTGCAGGATCCTCCATGAGTTTGTCAAAGCCAAGAGCCCAGCGAGCCACACATCCATTGATGCCAGAATTATCACCAGGCATGCTCCCAAGACTGTGGATGCTCTGGGTACTGGAGCAAGCGCTTGGACTGACATTGAGATTAGATGGGCTGGAAGGAACTGAGATGAAACAAGCAGAGAGGAACATCAACCAAATGTCCCTTGTGTGGTGTTTCTATGTAAGCAAGTTGTGGTAGTACAACATACATAATCAATTAAAAACCACATTAATAATTCAACCCTTGCATGAATCTCATCAGCACAAAAAGAGGTAACAGGAACGAACATGAATAATTGATATCCATTTCTTGTGCACTGTGCATTTGGCATTTCATATAACCCATAAGGAATTAATGAAAACCTTTTCTAGTATTGTAGTCAACTTTTTAAAGCTGACAGAATTGTCCTTGTTTTTTTCAACAGGAATATCAATGCCTTAGTATTTCATAGAAATTTTCTAAAAAATAAGAGCTCTGGTTATGCAACCATATTGAGCATGTGGTTTTATTTCCTCCATTATGGCCTTGACTTATCCCCTGAGGTGCAAGGAAGTGCTAGGATTTACTACACAATAATGGCTTGCATTAGAGCAAAGGAGCTTAATGCTATCAACCCTTTTGGTCCCTACTTTTTATCCCCAACATTATTCAAAAATACCATGTATTTTGATTAAATTCAAGGGCTGTAGCCAGACTACATGGTCAGATTACTACCTATTTCTTGACATTAATAAATTTTGATATTATCCCCAGACATCAGAGATCTGCACATGTACTCTTATCAGAAATCTGTGGGATAAAATCCCTAAAATGTCAAGGTCAGAAGATGTATGGAGTTATAAATATCCTAAACAGTGAAGCACAATATGTGTATGACCTTAACAGGGAAAAATCAAGACTTAAACTTGAATAGCTGCAGGGATAAATCAAGCTGTTGTGATTTACCATTTGTAAAGAACTGTACAAATAAGAGCAGAAATAATAGATATTCAATGGACAGAGTATATAAGTGAACAGTCTTCAAATACGTCTTGTTTACACAACATAAGCCTAAATACATGAAGCTATGACTTCCAAGACTGGAGAACAAAACAATGCCATTAAATTCAAAAATTTAAAAGATATCTTAAATATACTTTTTATTCTAGTCTATAGAAAATTGTAAGGGTTTTCATAAAATGCCATACACAAAGAACAAGAAAGGATCTTTTGATAGTAAGCAAAAGTATTGAAAAGGTTTTGTTTTGGTATGAGAATGTCATTGCATTAGTCAATATTAACACAATCAAGACTGAAGGAGATATTGCTTTTTCATATTATATTCTATTGAGCCTTGTACACAGAAAAGTCACAAGCATTTGCATGAATAACATGTGTCATATCTTGGAGACAGAGAAGGGATTGGAAGTCAAAAGCATTACTTACCATAATCTGAATGTGCCAGATTCTGTAAGAGAATGGTAAAAACAGAATCATAGTTATCAATCATGATTTGATATACAAGTCCATTATTCCCAAGTACATCATCCCTGCCTATTACGCTATAAATAAATGGAGAAACCACCAAGCAAGGAATATTTGACACCAACTAGACAGCCTCTATACACAAGCACAAATACTGTTCTATTTGATAAGGGATTAAAATCCAAAAGATTTGGTTGGTTGTCTCTGTTTACTCAAATTAATTCAAGTTATTCACATCTCAACAAACCATGGCTGTTGGTCAAAAAGCCAAGAAATTCAACATTATTGTACACTGCATTTAAACACTACATTGCTCCAAAAAAGAAGCCCCACAAAGTAATCAAATAATTATAATGGAACAAACAATATACAAGTAAAATATTCAAGAAATTGAATTACTTCTGGTTGATAGATCTGGTTGATTTATGTTGCCAAAAGAAACATTGTGCAACTCACTAATCCTGTGGGATATATTGGTTATTAAAGATAATGTTTAGTTTTGCATGGAGACCAATATTACCATGTTATCACTAACATCTTGCACTTTAGGAAATCTCTCCTCCCAAGAAATGTTTTTTCGTAATCTTTTATGCTAAAAATCACACATTTTTAGTTGAAAATGAGGCCTTGTGATTTGAAATTGACTTCTCGAAATAATAAATTGTTTTTCATTTAGCAATGGACATTATTCCTCTAGCATTAAAGCTGAATGTTTTGTTTTCAGAATTAAATATGAAAGTGTAAAATAAATCTTAGTTTTTGGATGAAAGAAATCAATTGTTTGTAAATATCAGTATCCATCATTAAAATCAAGGAATAAATGCTCATGAATAATTAGTAATTCCTGACACTGACACTGATCTGATACATAAAAAAACTGCACACAAATTCATGTGATAGAAGCATTTCTTTCATTTGAAAAGTTGTGGAGAAAGGTTGAAATTAAGACCACCTTGATTGAATGGCAACAAACCAAGTTGATTGTGAGACCACAGGTAGTCTGGAGGTTCAACACTGCTTTTACTTGTGGTTTTTAGGTCAAACCATCAAGTCAATTTTCTGTGAAATTCAACTGAATGCAAATGTCAAACCTAGCACTTGTTAATGCAATAACACCTTGTGGTCATGTTGGTTTGTTGGTTCTCAAGGCAAAGAAAGCTGAACAAATACCTACTACATCTTTAAAAATGCAACATTTGATGTCACATAATGTATTACATGAAATGACTTAGAAAACAGTTTATTGGACTTCTTGCTGATACACATGCAACTACACGTCATTCTGGGATGACAGTGGATCACATTTAGGGTTTGACATCCGATTGAGATGCCTTTTAGCACTGAATATACAAATGTCAGGGAGGCATACATAAATAAGAGTTAAAACAACTTTTTTTGAATAATTTGGTAAGAAAATAGTTAGATAAGACAAAATGCAAGGTTTTTATGTGTTAGATATTACTGAAGGATGACAAGATTGATTGATAGTACAGAGTTCCAAGTACAAAGCATTTGTTATAATTGTTGCAGCAAAAAAAACAAACATAACTAGATACAATAACTAAATAAAATATCAATGAGCTGTTCAACAAAATGATCAAAGCCAAAAAGACACAGTAGGGAATAAGTAAAAATTTCAATAAAAATGAAAAAAAGTGATCAAGGGATTTGCATTCAGCTGTTGTGTGCTAATGACTCTGTCACAGCTTAGTTCAAATATTGATTCTTGGAAGTGACATTATACTCAGGGATGTAAAGGTCATTTGCATGTTTTACTTCAAAACTGAAATATTTTCTCAATACAGGATTCAACATAACAAACTATGTACAAAAATGTATGGAATAGAATTCTACACTTACCTCTGCAGAATGACTTAGTCTTGTCACATGATTAACATAAAATTTGGAGTTTGACATTCTCACAATAGTGTCATGCCCATCCACTGACATGTGGGAATCTGGTGAGGCTTCAGTTGAAGACATGTTATCCTGTTCATCTGATTTATGGCTCCCATTATCAGCGGCAAAAACATCATCATTCCAATCTCTGTCACTGCTGTGTGCCTCTAAATCCAAGTTTTGGTTTTCAACTGTAACGTCCTTTTGCTTTCCTTTTTTGCTTGGTACAGTAAAGTCTTTTTGGATTGGCACAACCCTGTGTCTAAATGGTACCTCCCCATCTGTTACTCTAACACGTATTCTATGATTTGGTGTTTCCATCACACACTCATTAATAACCGACTCATTTCTTGCTGATTGCACATTATTGTCCAATTCACCCGAGTGGGTGTCTAGTGCAGCATTTGGGCATCCCCTCTCTTGCTTCGTCGCTGCAGACTCTGTTCTCTCTGATTGGTTAGCGGTATGAGATTGCAATAAAGTACCTATTCCATCCGTAGATTGAGATTCCATTCTTTCTTTGAAAAGCCCATTTATTGACTGTAGTATAGAAGATGATGATGATAAAAACTGAGGGCATTCACCATCATCATCATCATCATTGCAGGGTGTACAGTTTATGTGAAATTTTTGAGCAAGTGAAACGTGATCTTTATGTAAGGCTATCTCTGGATCTACAGAAAATACATGACAAGAACAATTGACAGTATTTGCCATGTCCATTTTATCATTAGTGCTATGCCAGCTGTTTGGACGATTTCCTTCACTCGATTTTCTTGTAACGATACCAAACACCCTTTTGTCATCAGAACAAACCCCAGTAAAAGCAAGAGACTTAATAGGATAGGTTACAACGATTTTGTCAGTGCTATCAATCAGCTGGATGCCGAGGCCCGACACTTCCAACACGAACATGACATGGACCTTTTTCTGTGCGCGTAATCTCCGCACACAGCTCCGTATTGCATTTAGACTAGCCGTCTGTAAACTAGAACTGGCCGGTAATTCAATGGAGCCCAAATAACCAACCACTGCTCGAAGATCCGGCTCAATGTTAGTCATTTCGGACTGCTCACTTTGGGTTGGTTGTGTTGGTGCAGGAAACAAGAGGCGGCCGGGAAACACATCCCCTTCACTTGACCGTCGATTATCAACATTACTTTGTCCCCAAAACACACTATCTGACGAGCTCTCTGACCGTAGGGTTTCTGAAAAAGATGCCTTAAGATCTTCATCGCTAACTATCTCATCTTCATTGATAATCTGATCACTGACGTTTGCAAATCCACTGTGCCGCAAAGGCGACGGCGTATTGACCGTCAGGCTGCCTGATTTGAGTTCCTCCACAACTTTGTCTACTCGGTTGAGGATGTTATCATTTTCTATTTCTTCCTCTGATGTTTCAGGACGTTCAGGTGAAGGCAGTGGTAGCTGATCCACAGACGAATCATTACAATTTCTCACTCCAAGCTTCACTACACCATTAGGTGAGCGAGCTATCAACTTGACGACTTGTTCGTGTGGGGATTTCTCCACACAACTACCATTAACATATAAAATCTGATCACCAGGTCTTAAGCCAGCCTCGTGAGCTGGACTTCTAGCTAGAATACAGCTAAGTACACATGGTCCTTGGCTGGAGAGCGTAAAACCGAATCCTCCAGGACCACGGCTCAAGTCAACAGATCTGATTCCAACGGATTGCATGGCTTCTGTGGGAAGGCAAGCTCGCCCTCATCATTTGAGCACAAAACGTAGACCTCAAACACCGTAAAGTCACTACGCCGAGCCGTTTTCTTGATATGCTGGCGATAAAACCATCCCATGAGGTCTAAATAAAACCATTATTTTAATGATCCCGGTAAAACCGACGAAGGAAAACAAAGCAGATTTGAAAAAGTGCGTGTTCACTTTGCTGCTGTCAACGGTGTCTTGAGCTTCTCGATGAATAGAATGGCCTTCACTTCAAAGTAGATTCTGGAAAATTCTGCTGCGTATCAAGGCCAAAGAAAAAAACACTTCCTAAGCTATCGGTGTAATTCTTGATTCCTGTACATTAGTAACAAGCCATTAGTTGGTTGTGATAGTTTGAATGCCCACTCGGTTTATTGTCAACTGACCCTTCTGTTATTATGCTGACTTCCACCGTACGTCACATACCCACGTGCACATAGAACACTCTATGATTGGTCCATTAACCTATAAAACCATTAGCGCCAAAATGTTTATAAATGCCTGGAATTATATCCGATCCTTGCATAGATACTACTGAAATTATCTGAATGCCTTCATTATACAAAACTCCTTGATAGTAATATTTTATTTATTTATTTTTTCTAGAAAGAAATACTGTAAATTGAATGGAATGCGTAAAAGCAATTAAGTCAATTAGTTTTAAATATAGAATGGATGTTTCGAAACCTTTTGGATGTAAGAGACAAGATCTTATCTTTTTAGAATATTAATAAGCGAGCTGGATTCACGGAAATAAATATTCTAAGCCGAAAACTTTCAGTCTTTCGAAACAGGCGCTATTGTTTGAATGATATTACGTGCTAAGAGGATGCAGTTTGTCATTGTTAAAGAGTGAGAAACGAAAGATAACGAAAGAAAAGAAAGGAGGGATTAAAATAATAATAAAATTACGTGAAATGAATCACATGATAATAGTGCGAACGGCGGAAATGAAGCAACCGGAAAACAACGTGCTTTGAACTGAAAGGAAAATGATGTATGAAAGCACGTCCAAGTACTAAGCTTCAAATAGAGACAATCGATGCTTCAAACGATAATGATTATTTGAAATTGTTTTCTGGCTAATTTTTATATGGTAATGGTTAATTATGTTAATTGTCACGTGATGCAAAGCGCGCGCTCGTGCCAGGAGGCTGGGTTCGTGTTGATTGCGATCATTCGTTCCAAATCACCTCAAGACTTGCAACTGGAAAGGCGGAAAAAGCATCGTTAATCTTCAATTTCTCCTTTATCACTAGTATGAAATACAATAAGCATTACCTGAAGGAATTCTCAGTTTTCGAGCCAAGGCCTATCGCCATTTTTGTCCATGTCTCAGGAGTACTGCGTCGTGGAAAACGAGCTCAACCTAGACGGTCTTCCCGATGACGTTCTGTTCGCCATTTTGGCATTCTGTGATGTGAAATCTCTCCTTGCTCTGGCTTGTGTCAGTCGAAACCTAAACCGTTTAGCTAGTCATGATACTGTGTGGCGAAGAATTGGTAAAAAATGCATAAATATCCACAAGTCGGATAAAAAGTAAGCGAAACTACTTGGATCCACGCAATGTAAACACAACACTGTGTGGTCCAGATATCAATTATTCATCGTAACTTTCAACGAATATTGACAAAACTGTAGCTAGTGTCCCTTGTTTGTGTCTTTAGGGGAGAGAGCTGGAAAAATCTCTGCCGAGTGTCTCGTAATTGGGTGACGGGACACTGTAAAGACAGATGTATGATCAAGTTTGAATGCAAGTACGTCACACACTAGCTACTATATACAATGGCTGTGGTCACACTAGAGAATTTAACTACAGTTATACTTAAGTTGATGACGTAGTTTGTAGATTTGGTCTAACTTATGTTATGCAAATTTTCGGGATTGGGGTCACACTAGAGCTCTTCTAACCATAGTTAACAGAATAATGCTCTTCAGATTCTTGTTCT
>WUCR03269983.1:711-11911 GCA_009858155.3 Phymanthus crucifer
TCAGTGAGTCAGTGAGTCAGTGAGTCAGTGAGTCAGTGAGTCAGTGAGTCAGTGAGTCAGTGAGTCAGTGAGTCAGTGAGTCAGTCCGTTGGTCAGTCGGTCGGTCGGTCGGTCGGTCGGTCGGTCAGTGAGTGAGTGAGTCGGTCGGTCAGTGAGTCGGTCGGTCGGTTGGTCGGTCGGTCGGTCAGTGAGTGAGTCCGTCGGTCAGTGAGTCGGTCGGTCGGTCAGTGAGTCGATCGGTCGGTCGGTTCGTCAGTCAGTCTGTTCTGTAAATGATTTTTGTTTGATTTTGTTTCAGCTTCACCACCATTATCTCCCACCTCACCAACAATAATTGGCCTTCGTTTGGTTCGTATCGTCGGGAGTTCAAGATACTGGCAGGGCAGAGCGGAAATACGTCATAACGGGAAGTGGGGCGCGATTTGCGGCACTTCGTGGAATCTCCAGGCTGGTCACGTGTTTTGCCGCATGATGGGATATGGACGAGCAAGGAGTGTCTCGTGCTGTAGCAAGTATGGTCCACATTGGAAATTCAACATGTTGCTTGATGGTGTCAGATGCACTGGGAACGAGCGGTCTATTTTTGACTGCGCGCACAAGAGGTTTGGTACTTACAGCTGCAATGCTAAGACACAAGCAGCAGGCGTAGTGTGTGAATTTCGTCAGACACAAGTCTCGACACCCTCTCCAAGTGAGTGCACTTTTTAGTCGCAAATTCCCATAGTTAGAAAATGATCAACTCAATTGTCATGTCCAAGATGACGAAGCACAGCTCGAGAATAGCCTACATAATTTACTTGGAAACCCTTTTCGTGCAAAAGATCTTTAAGTCGAGGGAACGGTTGATTTGAATTTTTCCCCTAATTTGTACCTTATGTGATATAGTTCATGGTGGTGCAATTTTCTGAAAAGCTTCTGACGTGGAGACAAAAGACAGTGCGTGATTTACCATAATTGTCTAGAAACGAAATAATCTCTCGCTTTGACTTTGAATTAGCTTCCTTCCTCTCGGGATAGTGGTGTCAAAACTCAACCGTAGCCGCAATGCTTCTATTGCTTTTATAAGAATGTGTGATTATTTTCACAGGAACGACATTAAAGACACGAGAGAAACGAATTCGTTTAATTGGTGGAAAAACACCCAACGAGGGACGCGTCGAAATATTCTACCGTGGGGAGTGGGGAGCAATATGTGATGACAACTGGATCTTACGCAATGGTCACGTGGCGTGCCGTATGCTAGGTTACCCTGGGGCGGAGAAGGTCTCTTGTTGTGATGCCTATAAAATCAACCGGCCTCGCAGGATCTGGATGGACGATGTGAGATGCAAGGGAACAGAGAGATCGTTGTTTTCGTGTCGTAGACGCACTTGGGGTCAGCAGACCTGTAGTCTTAATCAACTGGCTGGTGTTGTCTGTACGTTGCAGCCAAAGACCACTACAGCACCTGTGCCTGGTAAGATACTTGAACCAGTTAATCTAGCTTGATTCGAGCATTAGATCCAATATCGTATTTCAGTTGCTTACGCAGTCACAGAATGTTTCAATATTGCGCAAACTCGATAGCGTTGTTATGCACTTTGATTTGAATTTTACTGCCGCTCGTCAAAAAAGTGGGAGGTAAAAACTGATGTGGAAATCCTGTCCAAGGTAAGATGTCTTATGGAATGAAAGCGCGCAAATCACCAGACGATTTATGACATTACAACGGTGCGAAGGGGGAGATAGAACACACATCAAGTTGGCCTTGGACAAGCTGCGTGCGTTAATCTTCCCCTCTATTATTGTGTGTTTTTTCGTTTTCTCAGAGTGCGGTGATAAACCAGCTGTACCTGTACGGTTCGGTGCCAGTCTTAACGGACAGAAAAAGGAGCCCTCGGAACCAGGCCACTGGCCATGGCAGGCCATGATCATGAATAGCAGAGGCTACAAGTTTTGTACTGGAGCCTTGATAGGGTATCGGTGGGTACTGACGGCCGCTCACTGCTTTGATCGTATCAGACGACCCAGGGAGATCATTGTAAGGTATAGGATTTTACTAATCCGGTAGATAATACCTCATATTGGTGAATAGATCTTTAACTTATCAACCTACAATGCGGGAAAACACTGTCCGCCGTCTGCCATGTGCACAGGTAATCCACAACCGGCAGAACGAAGCCTGAGATTGGATGAAAAAACAATAAATGGAGAGATAAAACAAAGAAAGCAGCTCACATGTAGAGCAATACACATTGTTCACCGTAATCCACGCTTTCTTTGTTTTTGATATTTTGTCCAATGCCAGGCTTCAAGAAGAGAGTATTATTTGTTTGATATCAATCAACTAAATGAATCTCATGACCCACATACCGGTTTAAAACTGCCCGTCATGTGATAGTATGCTATCAACTAGGTGTTTGACAATTCCTTTGTCCTCCCACGAATTATTTTGTTCCAGGTTGGGCGCATTCAAGAGTTCCCCAACATCATTCGTCTGGCTGCAGACTATCCGTCCCACTGCTGTCTACAGGCATCCCCTTTACGGCAAACCTGTAAAGTATTCTAACGATCTAGTTCTCGTCAAGCTTTCTCGGGAAGCAAAAACAAATAGGAGAGTTGGCCTGGTGTGTTTGACCAACAACACCAAGCTCTTTGCTCAAGGTAATCACGTTTCTTTGACAGCTCTAAATTATCAACTGCGCATGTCAGCCATAAGGCTGAACACTCGAGACGAACGTTTGCGCACGCGTACATCTTGGCACCTTTTCCCCAAGAGATTTGGATAGTCATGTTATCACTGTATCAACTATGCATTTCTGCACATGCGTGAGTTTAGGCCCTTTCTGAATTCAAGATGGCGTCCGAGTGATTTGGCACCCTTAGTTTTAAACTCGCAGTCTTCATGAGCAGTAGCCACATGCGCTTCTAGTGCCTATACTCAGTGTCCAGCTTTCAGATTAGGTCGTGGTTCCGGGCCGTCAGCTATCGCGCTCTTTGAACCCTCATTGTAAAGAACTCTTAAGGCATTCTTAGTCAGACTCTTCTTTCCTCTTTCTACACTCCCCTCCCTCCCCTCCCTTCCTCCCGTCACCCGAGATTTTGAGCGCAACTCCTTGGTAGGCTGTTTATAGGGGGTATGGTTCTCCAAGTATCTTGTATTTCACACTCTTATTATATTTGAAGGTACAAATTGCTGGACGTCTGGTTGGGGACTTCTTCTGAACCCCACGCTTCGTTCCCCCGTTCTCCAACAACTTCCCGTATCTGTCCAGCCGCTGAACAACTGCAAAAACTACCGAAGGCGCAGGTTGCACGAATCGATGATATGCGCGGGAAACAGTGGCAGGGGATCTGATTCATGTAGTGGAGACTCGGGGGGCCCTTTGGTATGCCAGACCAAGGGGAGGTGGTACCTAAATGGACTGTCTTCTTTTGGTGGAAACTGTAAACGAAATGGCCCTTATGCTATATACAGCAATGTGCCCCATCTTCTAAAGTGGGCTTACAGTATAATGGATAGATATTCATAAGACGATAAGGGGATTAGGACTTGTAGTGTAATATATTTAGTTCTATACACGGCACCTCTGCCGAGTTTGGATAAACTAGGCAAAAACGAAATATCAGCCATCGGCTATTACAATGGCGATCACAAAATTTAAAACGCAAAGCGAAAAATTATGCTACCGTAAAATGTAAGCTGTTCGCCCGCTACCGGTCGCGGGAGAAGGAGGGAGACAGCCAAAGAAACAGAGAAAGAAAGAGAGCATGATGAAAGAAGCAGCCGTCATTCGTCTGCTTGTACCTGTCATGCTTGCCACATTATTCTGAGCAGTATTGTGCATTATCCATATATCATTTACCATTATCATTGACAAAAGCAGAACAGCATACCAGGGGATCCACTTTCAGCAAGACGAAGCTTGTTGGATTAAGAAACTCAGCTTATTCTCTGACAAGAGATGCCGAGAATGATAGATAAGAAGTTGCTTGTCATCAGCTAAATATTTTACATTTTATTTGCTTTTGTAAGCCTCTCGTGTGTTTTGATCGTGATTTTCTATCCCGTGTTGCGAATGCCCCCGTCGACCCCTTCGTAGGGCCCGTCACCAGATGGAAAACAGGCTTTACCAAGATAGCGTAGGTTAGACAACGAATTTCTTGATAGCAGTCGGCTGCGATAGACATTGACTGAAAAAAGCGAAATGAAACGGAGTTCAGAGCCGTGCATTCCAAGGAAAGCCAGAGGGAGATTTCAGGTTGCGCATACGAAGCGTCAGAGGTCGAGAAACTATTGAGCATGCGCACTTCAGATCATCATCTGCAACGTACCCAGAACCCTTATTTCTTACTGCGCATGTGCACGAGGTTGAAACAAAAGCATGACTTATCCAGACATGGGATGCTTAACCGTTACCCTGCGTGGCGGCTCTGGGGGATTGGGGCTAGGGACCTTCCTGTGGTAGTGCGCCTCTATCCTGGGAGGATGTTACTATATAGCCTGCTCGAGTCGCTCGAGAAAGGACTAATGGAGAGGTTAGTTGGCCTCTAGACTGTCGATGATTGACCTCTTGCTATGACGGCAAACCCGAAGAAAAATCAGTGGATTCCATGTGGGATGGGTTGTGGAAAACTACCCGTGAACTGAAGAGAAGTACACTCCAAAACTGCGCAAACTCGGCTATAGTTTTGATAGCAGTTTTCATAACATATGACCAATAAAATGTGCCATTTCAAAACATTTTAATTCTATACAAAAATTTACAAAAGTACAATATTTTATACAAATGAAACTACTCTATAGAATTTTACAAATTTATACAATTTTGTTTTTATGAGGTGTCGATCGCCGATTGAACTCATTTGTACTTCTTACACGTTAGTATGAGGTATTTACCATTCATACAAAAAAACGGCGCTTTCCAACCATTATTTTTACATTTATTAAGGGATGATTCTCTTCCAGTACAGTAGTTGGTGACCGACCAAACTCCACAGTTGACGCTACTAAAGGAGTTGGATGAGCGTTTCTTCATTCCAGGGTAGTCAAGCATACGACAGGCTACATCCAGATCTTTTTTGTCCCATCCCTCGTCACATACCAAACGCCATGCAGTGTTGTTGATACTGACCTCAAGAAAACCAGTATTAGCTGTGGTTCCTCTAGCGAGACGAACACGTATTGCTGAACTAGAACCTGAAGTTCAAATACGTAATACCTTGACGTCAGTATAAAGCACTTGGCATTACAGACTGACAGCGCCAAGGGCGCGAGAAAAAAATACTGCTCACTCGTGCCATCCGAAGCGCCCCAAGTTATGGGAGATGAAATATATGTCAACCACTAAGCTGTAAGCTGTTCTGCGGGTTATTGGTAGCCTTATGCCTTTTCGGGATTTCTGTTTTGCAAGAAGGAAGATGTAAAACTCGAATCACGTGTAACTGGATGGATGCCCTTTTTTCTTAAAAAGTGCGTGAAAGAGAGCAATGGGTATCCCAAGGTAGAGCTATAAATGCATATGCTTAGCCTATATATGTTGCAATTAAGCGTTAATATTGAGAGTATCTATATGACTGCACTTACCATGGACAAGCTCTGGTGCGAAAATGGAAAGAAGACCAAAAACGACGACAAGAAAAACCATCTTAGAAAAGGTAGAAGCTAACATGGTTGCGTTCTGTGTTAAAACTTTTTCTTCGGTTAAGAACTTGAGACTCTCTTTTTCAGCTGACTTTTCCAATGACTGATCTTCTTTCTGGACCGTCCCTTATTTATAGCACCCTTTGCAGTAATAGGGAGCGGTGAGTCGTGACTTTCTAATCGGAAATGCGAGGCACTTACAGGTGATATAGCATCCTGGTAGCAGAACCTTTTTTAACTTCCTCCACATGCGAGAGCAGAAAAGGTAAACATTGAAGACGACGCCCAGTTTGACACTGAGTGGGTTTTCAGAACCAGAATTGCAACACTGACACAGTTTCACTTGTGGCTTACTAGGTCGAAAATCTGAAAGAATTTTTCCTATTACCTGTTGATACTGCTGATAGTTTTTCGTGATTTTTTCATTCACAGCTGTCTTGTGGGATGGAAATTGTGTTCAGGAAGGAAGGGTGATGTTACAGTTTGAATCGGCCTTGAACATGGCTCCTGATCAGGTGCAAGCATTATCAAGAATCATGGTATCCAATTCTCTCACGTTTTTTTTTCTTTTTTGCGCATCCTCAACCGCATGGTTAATTGGGGCAGATTGTAACCGCATGTATGCTTACACGATCCCATTGTACCGTCATTACACAACACATGTACAGCGGAAACCTGGGCCCAAAGACTGCAAGACGTGTAACCATGCGGCCCTATGACTGTCGTGTACCGCAAGGGTCATAAAACGTTCTCACAAAAATCAATGAAGATAAACTATGAAAATAAGAACAGAACATTTGGAGAAACAATTTCCCTAATTGTATAACTTTTTGTGTTTTCTGTTCTGATCGTTTTGCCATCGTTCCCTTTCTCATCCGGCAAGGCCTTCCCGTTCCTTCTCTTTTTCCTTTTCATGTTGACCTGTAATATTAACTGCCTGCGGATGTTATCTAAACGTTTTCCGAAATCAAGACTCTCCGGTAGTTGCTAAAGCAAAGCAGAAAAGTTATAAGGCCTACTTTCGATTGCGGCATTCATCGCGCAATGTTAGTTAGATAGAGTTTCTACTCGAGCAACAAAATAAATGCGCGCACACCAGCAACATTTACTGTACAACTTTGTACGTCATACAACAATATTGCGCAGCAAGTTTCAGGATTATTTATTTTTATTACAGTATGAATTTCTTGATCAAAGCCGTTTCTGATGAAAAACCAGGCCCTTTTCGCTGCTCACGTAAACGATATAACATATGACCCGTGTTTCATTACGCACTTCCGACTATTTTGACTATTGCACCATTTCAGTTGTTGTCGCTATTATACAATCTTGTTACACATTGTAACACTTGAAATGTCGGCGATATGAGAAGGTGATGTCCTCTCTTTTTGGTGTCACATTCTCTACTCGAGATTCGGGAGAGCCTTTTGTTCGCGTTAACGCTAGACTGATTCCCTAAGTCGGTCCCAATTCGCTTTCTGTCGAATTTCTTTCGTCGCAAACGAGGAGCCATGGATAACTACGACTTCTGGAATCAGGGTCCTTTAACGCAAGCAATGTTATTGTTTTTGTTGGCGTGTATATTCAATCCCATATCGCGAATGCCCTCGTTGATCCCATAGTGTGCGCAGGTAACGTCATGGAATCCAGACTATTGTGTTTATCAAGAAAGCGCAGTTGAGGGGGAAGAATTTAAGGTCGGTCATATGTAATAGTCAATGACTGCTTCTGCATCTAAACCATACCATCATAGTGGTAGAGAGTTAGACCTGCGTACGTGCGCTAATATAAGTACGGAATACAGAGTTCATAGCTAATACACAAATTGCACATCAGTGGCTACGATAACCGTGCCTTCCATTTTTCTTATCAAAGTTATAAACGTAAAGCTGTAATGGTATCGATATGGCTCGAGCGCACATCTCATAGGATTCTTTTCCAGGGAACTTAAAAAATGAGCAAGTAGATTTCTCTTGCTCTCGAATTTTTTCGTTCGCAGGACCCCTTTTTCGATCGGATTCTACGTGTTAAAAGTCAGATAGGACCGTCAGTTGAAGAAGACTAGAAATTTAAGAGGTGAATCAGCAGTTTGCGTATCATTATCCGGAAGGAACAGACTAGTGTCTTTTTCAATCCCTTTACAAGAGTTGGCGAGACCCCAGCCTTGACAGACACATGATACCCTCTAGCGTTTTGAAAGGGCCATAAAAGGGGTTTTCTAAAGTAGCTAGTCAAAGGAAATGAGAATCGTTTAAGAAGGTTCGTGCAAAGAGCGGAAGCAGCAATAAGGAAATGATGACAGAAATGGTTTTCCCGCGTGAAACTAAGCCAAGAAAAGCAAGCGCGCGCTGATTCCCGCCAATATCCTTCCTTTATTTCATCCGAATGATTCGGTAAAACTTGCTCTCGTACAGTAGCTATGACCTAGGTTTTTCAGAAATTTGTTGTCAACTTACGATTTAATTCCAGGGCATCAATATCAGCCCACTCACAAAATTAGCCCAAGTTCTCATTTTTTGGGACACTCAGACTATGTCGACGTTTAAAACGAAAGCGAAAGTCGACCGGCCGGAGGGGCATTTCAGGGGGTGTGTCCATGGTTTGTCAAAGTAATCCATCTCTGTGTAGATAACAATGTTTACCAGACTGACTGGAGCCAGTATGAGATCCTAAGTACACTATTTAGCCTTCTATATTTGGCCCATGTCAAGAACATATAAGATTTCAATGCCATAGCTTTAGTAAGGGACCGGTCATTATTTACGAGGGAGGGGGGCTGGTGGAAATGACAAATGTGATGCTCAATTTCCTTTGGTCCCCCCTTTATTGAGACCTCCAAATTTAGTGCCCCCTCAATATCAGTTTTATTGCTAATACACAATTCTTTTGGGCCTACACAATTCTTTTTGCCCCCCTTTTTTTTAGTGTACAAAAATGTTTGGACCCCCCAGTCATTTTCACCAGCCTCCCCCCTCCCTGTAAATAATGACCGGTCCCTAAGACGCGCTTTCTTTTTTACTAATACATTATATAGCACAGCAGAGAGGAAAGGGTTGATTTGGGCTCACATTTTGTAAACCAGAAGGCATTTTCTTAATTATTTTTCCGTGGAAATAACTATGACGTTTCTGACAATTCATTTGTCGTCACAACAATTGACTTTAAGATAAATAAAAAGAGACAAAGATGGCACGGTGCCAGGCGAACGTAAGCCCAGAGGTGGTGAAGACAAGCTCAATCTTTGTATTTTTCTTCTCGGGTTTCTTATTAAAAAATAACAGATGTGATTAAGTTTCACTTTCGTTTCTTTTTGTACATCAGTTCTCTTGATAACGATTCTTCTACAGTGTTCTTGGTTCTAGCCTGCGTGGCGGCTTGGTTCTTGCTCTTTGAGTTGAAATGAGGAAAATATTTTCGTTGTTTTGGATGCAAGAGGTTTCCTGTTTCTCGAGTAAATTAAACAATTATCTTCTTGAAGTTGTACTTGATGTATTTTTTTACAACACAAGTTCCTTTTTCTAATTCGATTTTACGTGACAATTGCAGCAATACTTTTTGCATCACAGTAGTTTCATCTTGGCTTTACGTGTGGAATAATATCAATAAAAATAGACATCAAAGACCACAGAAACCTTATTCTATTGTAATTGCAATGTTTATTTTGTTTTTCAAGTTTGAACATAACAGATCTATACTTCAATATATTCTAATACTATTGCTTAAAACTTTTGCGAAGGCCTTGATATAAGAATATAACATTTGATTATAATGGCTTCCCCTAGCAATTTCGCTTCTTTAATAAAACGAAACTCAAGTGTGTTTCATCTAAATGTCCTATTCAACAAATTAAATCTACTTATCGTGGTTTTTTGTTCATCCTTATGATACTCAAATGAGAATTTTTCCTCAATGACATTATTATTCTTTGCACGTTTGGCGAATCTTGGCAAAGCCCCAAGCGAGGGAGTCGACTCCATGCAAGCTCTGGGGAAATTCCCAGGCAAGACACCTTTTTAAGATGTAATGTTAGGTGGCTTGCATAACGTTGAGAATATCTGATATTCCTGTAGGAATATTTTTTTTTAAATAACTTAACTATCTGGTGGGTTAACATTAAATAAATCTGTTTTTTCCGAGACAAATTTTAGCACTCCTGCCAGTTTCTTTAGTCTGGCAATCCAGCCGTTTTCAGGGTCACCGGTATATATAAAAAAACATTAATTATCGAATCTCGATGGAACATACTCTAATCATCTAGTGTTCTTCAACGAATATTTACATACTGTTCTATAATTTAAATAAATCTTCTTCTTTTTTTCACCGAAATATAATCATGTATATCTATAGTTTGTTGAAAGGCTACATATCTTGTGGTTACAGTGGTTTTCCGAGAGGAGTCAATGTGCATCCTTTTAGTGACTTCTGTACAGTTCCTTTACTATGAATAATAAGAATGATATACTGAAGGACATGAAGGATTTCCATTTAGAGGCACATGTTCAGGGAATGCCCATCAATGTTTTACACGTTGGAAGATGCTGGCCGCTGATGCCACGGTGACACTCAAAGGCCGTGCAAGAAGCATCCTGCACCAACTCGCTCATGTCACGATAGAAAGGTTAATCATCGTATGTCTCCAGCCGGAATCGAGGTTCATAGACGTCCTTCTACTAGCTTCTAAATTACAACCGCCTCGATTGGAGCCAGAAAGCCTTCTCTTGCACCTGTGAAGGACTTCTTTAGCGCTTGCAAACTTGTCGCTGTAGCTGCTGATGCTCCCAGTGGGGGACTTAAGTTCTGACTTCTTCTCTGGGTCATTCCCTCCGATCCACGACTGGTCACAAACAAGGGACATTGCTTTGGCCAGCAAAATGTGCGCTAACCAATCGTTCCTCTCTTCCTCACAAAATGTCGAGATTACTAGAGTTCTGTTTGAGGTGATGGTAGATCTTTTGACGATGCGCAGGCAATATTTCGTCTTGGACTGTTTCTCGGAGGAAATGTCTTCCACGAAGAGCGACATGTCATTGAAAAAGATGACTCCCTTTGGAACATTTTGATCGGAATCTTCTTCATTTTTATAATAGCATAAGCACTCTTTTGTCAAGACGAAATATCGAAGGTGCCACTGAACTTTAATAACATCTCCTTGCTTGAGAAGGTAGCCGTCTTTGAGGATAGCATCAGTGTTTTCTCTAATTCTACCCATGGTACATCAAAGATTTTCTAAAGAATGTCCTCTTTTTGTCTCTAGAGATACTGTCAGTGCAACTCTCGCAAACTATACTGTGATATTCCGATAAGTAAGGGCTTTCACTTTCACCTTATTCGTAGGCAACCTGAAAGCCAACTTGAAGAATCCACAGTCGTTAGTGTTTACCCAACGCTACCCGCAGCGACGGAGTCTTTCTGAGCGACTGAACTTCAAGCAAATAGCTAGCTGGAGACTTTAGAAATTCCTCTTTGCTTGCCTTTTAAATTTAGACTGGTGTAGCAGCTCAGAAAGATTCAGAGACTCTTACATAACCAATCTTACTCCGATCAACATCAGCAGCCGAGTGAACGGCAAAGCAACTG
>WUCR03271074.1:0-14033 GCA_009858155.3 Phymanthus crucifer
TCCTCTACAAGGAGGTAGGGGAGCTGTTACCGATACCCTAGCTTCCGCACCTTTTCTCTTATTTATCTTTCTGCCTTTACAAGCCCACCCGGGTTACCCTGGCCCACTTGTAGGGTTACCTACCCACCATAACCTTATTTTGCATCTACGCTCAAAGCCATGCAACAGTATCTTCTCTTTTCTCTTCGTCCCGTTCAATCTGATTATCGCAACTTCTTTTCATGATACTCGTTGTCCTGGACCAAACTTTAGCTGGACAAAAATAGTGAAACAAGCTTGAGGTTAAAATCGCGGATTTGAAGCAATTGATTCTTTGTATTTTTGCTCAGTTACCCAAAATAGATAATCAACACAATTATGGCTGATAGATAGAGCAGTTATTTTGCCCTACTAAAACATTTAGAACTATTTAACAAACACAATTGAAGCTGAATCATAACTCACCCACAACAACCTCGACGTCGTCGTTTGCACCTGAAAATTACAGTCTTTAGTAGACGAGGAAAATATTACCAAAAACAAAAGCTTTTGAAAACAAATACAAGTGAAAATTAACAATGTACTTATCTTTTATGTTTTCGTTTGTGTTGAGAGTCGTTCGCGCTCGAAATCCGCTAAAAACCACAGTAGATTTGGAGAGCAAGAAGGAGCCAAGTTGACGTGAAGACAGCTTGACCATAGACAAGAAGGCAGTCGCCGAGCGGCCGATCGTATGCGTGATTTTCCTCCGAGAATCCAACAAAGTGTTGCCGATTACCTTGATTGACGTGACGTTTGGACGACCGGGGAAGCAAAATGTAGCCCTGTCGGGTGGTGGTGGTGAACTTTGTAGGAGTGACAAAACTACTAAGCGGGAGGGTAGTTAGGTCGGTGTTCTACTCTCTCCAGTCCCTGCGCATCGAAATGATTTTACATCACACAGTCCGAAAATCTGCAGCGATTGAAACATTTTCTGCACGAAAATTTCGGTCCGAGAAAACGGTAAGGAAGATCCAAACGACTTTTAAACAAATGAATCCCCCATCGTAGGGACCATTTTGGTCAGGTTTTTTGTGTGGTTTGTTGGTTAAAAGAAGATGAAATCGTGTTTCAAAGTGTGTGTTGTTGTTCAATATGGCGGATGGACTTTCCTCCCTTGTAACAGTATATATGCATTGAGTGCACTCAGGATACCATAAGGGAAAAATATAGGAAAACAAAGGCGCGCGTGAAAAAAAAATGTTCTAACTTGATTTTTCGGGATTTTTTCGCCCACTCGTATTATGGAGGCCGTTATCTTCAACTTGAATTAAAAAATAAAAAGTAAAGAAAATCTCTTTACGATTTTTATTTTCACTTTTTACTTTTATCTAATTTGGGCTCCCTGTGATTTCCACAATCGATATTTTCGTAAGACATACTTTTGGACAATATTTTGTTATCTTAAAATCGTACAATTGATCCCAAAGTCATGCATGTTGTACACAATGGATTGTTCTTAAAGGATTCGAGTTGTTTCAACCTCTAGTTTTTCCTATTTCTTGTCCAGCGGCCGAGAAAGTTGAGTCAAAATTTAACAGTTCAATTTTGTCTCCCAATTAATATCTCTCTGGATCTTCAAAACACGTTTCTTTTGTGGTCCACACAACAAAGTAGCAAAAATTTCTATTTGTTATTGCCATTTGTCCTTGAACCTGGTGCCAATAAACATGGTCCTTCTCGAGTGTGATTGAACCATCCTCATTGTTTTCCAGTTAAAAAGACTTAGTAATGGCCTCATTGATGGTCATATTTCGGGCTGTGAATGGCATTTCACTTCTAGAATATGGATTGCACCAATAACTCCATCAGGGGAAGCCCCAAGCACTAATACCTGTGTCCACAACAGGAAGGCTACTTGGAGACTGAAGGCTTTCACAGCTTCAGCCTCATTTGTTGTTCCCCACACCATTGCTTTAAACTGCACCTAACCCCCTATTTGGTACCAATTTTAAATAAAAGTATTACAACTTTTAAACATTCTTGCGAAGAAAAAAATCGATTCCGATAAACCCTTGATTTTTAATTAGAGTTTAAAATCACGAATTCAAGGTTCCACGAAAAATCATAGCCTGGGTAAGAGTATTGTGACGGTATTCCGGCGGTTGTAGTCAACTAAAACACCTTTCTTTAGGAATAACTCTGACTTTACTCTACTGTAAATGATATACATTCACATTAAACTCAAAGGGGGGCGATAAAGGGCACAGAGGACATAAAAGCATTGATAATCTTGCAAGAATAGTTTGAAAGGGTTTGACCGTGTTCCCGCCAACCTCCCTCTCCTATTCCATGTGTTCCCATCCCATAATATCTCCACAGGTAACCCGTAATAAATATGACGTCAGTCCAGGTATGGGTTGATTACGAAACTATACGCGCACTCTAAGTACAGTAAAACTTTCTAATTTTCCACTACCAAAAGGCCACTTTATTTGACAATAATTCAACAATTGCCTTGTAAAAGCAAATGGATATGTCTTCCTCGGAAGTCATCCCTGGACAAACGTGCTCGGCCGTGGGACTCCACAGGCTGCCAAGAGCTGTATTTTTACGAACTTTGAATAATTATTAAAAATCAAGGATTTATCGGAATCGATTTTTTTCTTCGCAAGAATGTTTAAAAGTTGTAATACTTTTAGTTAAAATTGGTACCAAATAGGGGGTTAGGTGCACTTTAACTTTAGATATGTCATATTCCCCCAGAAGGCGTTTAATCAATGCAGGCGTTACTCTCTTTGCATTTAAAATACAACCAAAGTTACTTGCAGTTAACCTACAATGTCGTGCAAGGTGCCAAAGTGGGTTATTTCTTTGACCAATAGTCAAAGTGCTCACTCTGGTTATTAGCTCATCATCCAGCTTGGCCTTTCGATAAGTAGCTGTTCTTTGGGCATCGGCACCAACAGCTTGCATGAATTCCTCAGAATAAATAATATGTTCTATTGTTGGAATTGGTAGTGTTTCTGATGGCATTTGTGGTTCTGGGCTCATTTGCCAGCAAAGCCCCGTAAATTTTCCATATCTTTTCAACATACTAGGTATTCACGGTCATTTGGGGAGTCAGGATGGCCGTGTGGTAAAACGCTCGCCTCTCACCTCTGAGGTCCGGGTTTCGAATCCCAGTTCACCTCATGTGAGCTGAGTTGGTTCTCTTTCTGACTCCGAGGGTTTTTATGGTTTATCGGTCTTTCCTCCCTCCTCCTAAATCAACCCTAACTAATTCGAACTGGTACAGCTGTGCTGTATTTGCGGTGGTGATTAGCGATGACGTTTTTTTTTTCGGTTATATATTGACGTAATATGTTATTTACTCAGTCTATATACTGTGATATTTTAAGCCGCAATATCTTGTCGGTGTGCATTAGTTTTCCCTCTAGTACTAAACACAATCAGTACTAATACTTACTGTTACATTTTAAGCCGTTAACTAACGGCCTAAAATGTCACAGTATGTAATGTTGAGAAGGACGGTCCAAATCGGCCGTTAACTAACGGCCTAAAATGTTACAGTATGTAATGTTGAGAAGGACGGTCCAAATCGGCCGTCTGGCCACCAATATAACGTAGTCTCATTGGGCAAATCCCACGAGACCGTCCTTCTCAACATTACATACTGTAACATTTTAGGCCGTTAGTTAACGGCCGATTTGGACCGTCCTTTATACATCACATACTGTAACATTTTAGGCCGTTAGTTAACGGCCGATTTGGACCGTCCTTTATACATCACATACTGTGACATTTTAGGTCGTTAGTTAACGGCCGATTTGGACCGTCGGTGATTATAGTATTTCCAAAAACCGACATAGATAGTGGCTTAAAATGTTACAGTATATATACTGAGATAATAACGTATTACGTTATTAGTGGACTTGATCTCGTTGTCATGAAGGTATACCTGAAATAGATGGATAACAAAACATCCATCAATATACTGATAAGTAAATTATATAGTCAATTATAATTCCAATCATCAAATGACAAAGACACCATCAGCAGTCTGTTTCCATTGTTAACTTATTCCGTTTCTAGTCACGAATTGAGTAAGCTATATCATGAAGAATGTATGCTCTCGGTATGTAAGGTCAAGTAGTAGGCTAGCAAGGGATTATGAAGCAATTTTAATATTTTTTTATTAAGAAGAGAGCACATGCGTGCCCAGTTCAGCTTCATTCTTGGTGTCCCTTTCCTATTAGAGAATTCGAGTCGTTTTTAGGCTCAATAATGAACACATAATTCACGACATATGGCTATAAAGTCCAAAAACAACCCAAGCGAGAATATTGGTTCGATTTAGGAGTCAATCCGCCAAGATTTCGAGTTGTCATGATCGTCAACAACATGAAACGAAGCATATCTCAGATTCAATACTTACCGTCACTTTGTAAGACTTTTTCTTCATACTTGCGAGTATTTGTCTCCTCAAAATACCTTGCTCGAAGTAAAAAGATTCAACATGACCTGATTGTTAATGATTCTCGCCTCTCGATATCGATTTTTTTTCGTCTAGGAAGAAGTTATAGAGCGCTGTTATCGAAAGCGACGCCATTTTGAAACCACATGGATGATTGTTTGGAACAGAAAATTTGGTAACCTAGATAACGTGACGTCACGGCTTGAGTACTCTATTGGATTGGGTGCGGTCAACCTCGATTTCACCCCATTTCACCATAGGAAGCCCAGTGAACAAGCCACATGGAGTCAAACATGGCGGATGGCCAGCAAGAAAGTCCTCGTGATCTTATAAACAACGGGAGAGCCTACGTAGCACGCAGTTGATATAATATATTCATCAAATAACAATGAATCACACCTAATACAATAGATAGAACGACAATAGATTTGACGAATATATTACATCAACTGCATGCTATGTAGGTTCTCCCAATAAACAACAGCTTGAAAAATGTACTTCTTGATGTAAATCGGTGTCTTTAATCATATACAGGACATGATTTCGCCTTTTACAAGATAGAATGGCTTTCGTCTTTCATTCTGAGGCTTGGAGGGGAATATGAAGCATCTTTGCTTCCTAAGATCCTAAGCTGATTCAAGCTCCTTAGTTACTACTTTCTTTCAGTAGGTAACGTGGTACATATGCTTCTAAACAATTGGCAATTACGCATACTGGTAAAAACGGAAGACCAAAATTCTGGATAAGCCAAGAAAAGCTACAGTACATTGCCTTTCTGATGAATTCTTCCTGTACTTTATCGCTGTGTCTATTTTTCCGGCAGCCAGCCAAATAGACATAGCAGTACTTTATGGCCTTGGGATAATAAGTGATCATGCATAGCTTTATAGCCACTGTTAGAAAAATCATGAAGGACGCTGTTGATGCACATATCCAACTCATGCTGCTATACGTGGAGCGGACTGACATTCCGAGCTCTGTTAGCCGTCTGTAGATTGTTTTGCTGCTTTCTGCAAGCATTCTAGCAATTTCGATAGCTGCGAAGCCTTTAAGAAGTACTGTAGCTTTTCCGGGCTTATCCAGAATTTTGGTCTTCCCTAATTTGCAGAATATGATTCAAGACACCGACTTACATCAAGAAGTACATTTCGCAAGCTGTTCTTTATAAGATCACGAGGACTTTCTTGCTGGCCATCTGCCATGTTTGCCTCCATCTTGGCTTGTTCACTGGGCTTCCTGTGGTGAAATGGAGTGAAATCGAGGTTGACCGCACCCAATCCAATGCCATGGCAGTTATATAACCCAATGCCATGACCGGATGCATTCCAATGTAATGACAGATGTGATCCAATGCAATGACTAGAAATGTTCCAATTGAGAATGAGATATTCTACAAGAAATACATTAGCCAACTGAATGAAATATAATCGAATGGCATAAATTGTATTATCCAACTGAATGAAATATGATCGAATGGAATGAAATATATCATGCAATGGAATGAAATTTAATCCAATAGCATTTTTGTCTGAATTCCCCCTCCATAATATATCTAATAGTTCGACCCTAAGTTTACATGAGATAAGTAAGAGTTAATTACTGCAGATCGACGCATTGAGCCATATAGAGCCCGAGGGCCGCAGGCCCGAGGGATCTATATGGCTTAATGCCGAGGTCAAGGTAATTAACTTACTTAGTATATGCTTGAGAAGGTTTTCTCAAACAAAATAATCCCAAAAGGCATCAAAGAATTTTTTTTGTTCTAGAACAATGCTTTTTCCCATTTCTTTGCCATTTTAGTGGTAACTAGACGCTCTAATAGCGTGTACTCGTGCCCAGATGAGTAGAAGCCGATGTCGAAAGATATGAACTGCTTTCATTTATTATGATGAACTAGAGATTCGTTGTAACTTGTGTAGCTGACCTAAAGGGAAGCGGGAGGGGACAAGGGGGGTAGGGGAGACCAGAATGCTAGTTTGAAAGAAAAAGGTCAGGTTTCAAGTCATTGGGGATTTTATTATTCATAATATTCGAAGTTTCATAAGAAAGGTGTTCCCTAAAATGATTAGGCGTGCTAACTGAAAAGTATTCATAAAATCCCTCACATAAGCTCTAGATTCCAGATTCGCTCATCCCGAAGTCCGTATTAATAATAATAACAAACTTTATTAACGTGTCAAATATTCCTTGCTTACATAGAAAAGTAAACTAATTGGGGACACCTATCTAAGAACCCATTTAAAAAAACCATTCTTAAAACCTATAGAAAATTACTATACCTCCCCTACTTGCATCCCTACCCTTAAAAATGTAGACATAAGCTCATTTTGTATAAATTTATGTGTTTATAAATAGAATAGATAAATAAATAATTATTAAACAAAAAGAAACATTAAAATAATAAAATTATATCCAGTGAATATAGAAGCTGATTTGTCACCTCCTCAGCTTTTCTTCTGTGCAAGTGTTCTAAGCTGTATCGAATATCAAACGCACAGCAACTGGAATACCCTTCTGGGTATGGAAAGAGCATGGGGGATTTTCACCCCGGCTGTAGAGGCCTTATGGAATAGAACTTTAGCCTTACCGTCTTGGCCGAGGCGATGGAAAGAAGCCAATATCAATCCCCTCACTAAAGTTGATATTCCTGTAGAACTTGCCGACTATAGAGGCATCAATACAACTCCAGTGATAGCCAGGTCATTTGAAAAAACTGTATATAACTTTTTTAACAAGAATATTTTAGAAAGCTACTTATCTAGTAGTCAGTTTGCTTATCGCTCAGGCGGCAGCTGTATTAATGCTCTTTGAAAATGCAACACACTTATCTTGCTGCTTTAGACAAAAAAGAAACTCGGGCTGTTAGACTTTTTACTATGGACTTTTCTAAACCTTTTGATAGTGTCAAGCATAGCATTGCAGATAAGTTACGAACCAGCCCTCTAAATCCGTTTATAGTTAACTGGTATTTGAGCTTTTTAGAGGACCGAAAACAAAGGGCAGTGTGCAAAGATATTGTAAGTGATTGGAAAATTGTGAATAAGGGAACAACACAGGACAGTGTCAGCGGCCCATATTTGTTCAATCTGTTTTTGAATGATCTCGAGATAGATGGACAACATTTTTCACTTACTAAGTATGCGGATGACTCTACTATTCTAGTTACTGTTCCTAGAGATCTGCCTGATATGTCTTCTGTTGCGCTTAAGCAATTTATGGACTGGACAATGGACAATTGCATGAAATGTAATACTGAAAAATGTAAAGAGCTGATTATGCGAAAGAAAGGCAACAATAGCGTGTATCCTGCTATATATAACAAAGCAATATGATAGTATAACTATATTAGGTGTAACTCTTCAGGCTAACTGCAAATTTAGTTTACATGTTAAGAGCAAGCTTTATGAAGCCAAGTGTTTATTTATAATAAGATCCCTTCGCAAAGAAGGACTCTCGCAATTGGAAATAGATCACCTTTTCAATTCAATTGTTCTTTCTAAATTCCTTTATGGTGTACCGGTGATTGCTGCTAGCCAGTCTGATCTTACTATTATGCAACAGTTTTTAACTAGATGTTTTAAACGGCGCTATACTTCAATTCATTTCGATATATTTAATCTTCTGGAAAAATGTGATCACCTTGCTGCCTAAGGCTAAGGAATTTTTGGTGCGCCTAAGAAATAGATCTAGTGTTATGCCTAAAATAAGTTCCGAGCGTTTTAAAAATAGCTTTTTTAATAGATTGATTTTTAAAAATAATTTGATGTAGGTTTTAGAATGATTTCTATATTGTTATATTGTATTATTGTATTTTATATTGTTACACTTGATATGTATTTTTATCTAGTGAATAAAGACATATTATTATTATTCCTAAAAGTTTAAGAGACTCAATTAAAACATAAAGGAGAGCCATGACATTTGTCTTGAATAAGACTTTCAAGATTCATTTTTCTAACTCTATTCTTAAACATAAAGGATTCAGCATTTCTCAATTTTTTTTTCTAATCGTGACCACAGAAAGGGACCCAGATACCTTAAACTGTGTTTCCCATAAGTAACGCAATATAATAACGCAATATTCCATTCCAGATTTTGCATAGGTCATGAAAACGTGTTCACCGACACGATTTTGATTGCAAAATGCCCGCTTAGGACAACAAGAAATCCAAGATTTGCTTCATAGTTGCTTTGAAATTCATATTTTACTACTTTTACTGGTATTTCTGAATCCGAAATAGTTCAATAAATCGTCAGATTCGGCAAGAATAGTTAAAAACTTGAAATGAATTCCGTAAGTCGCTGTTCATGTATTTAGCGATACAGACATCTACAGCAATGTTTTATAAACACAGTAAGAAATTGAAGATTTTAATCTTAATAATCTTAATTTGTTTAATTTATTACATTCAGTTATGTTTACAAATTCGAATAGATGTATTCTTGAAGTTCAATACGATTAAAGTTGAACTTGCGAGATCGGGCAAGCTATGGTGATAAGCACATGCGAATAGTTTGGTAAATAATTTTATATTCCCAGCCTGTATGAACTTCTTTCTACTTTTTGTATATTTGTAGTAGTCACTAGAGCCAATAAACATTTCATAGAATTATAAAATTAAACGAGCCTTACCTGTAAGGTGAAGTTTGATTGTGATTCTACCAAATCTTGGGTGACGCGCTGAGGGTTAACATGAGATGCACACGTGCCGCCGTGGATATTCAGTTTTTTAAAAATTGTTGTGGACACGATAATACGACATCCGGTAAAATGCATGGGTGGGGAAAATATGATTCTAAGGGTGGGCATATTAACCCTCAGCGCGTCACACAAGATTTGGTAGAATCACAATCAAACTTCACCTTACAGGTAAGGCTCGTTTAATTTTATAATTCTACCAAATCACGGTGCCGTCACTTCCGGTTAACACGAGACTTTACAGCAATTATCGTGAACACAACGGATTAACAAACAAAAGGAAGTTTATTATAATAATGACAGTTTACTTTAATACAGCTCCAGCAAAGTCAGTGAGTACTGGCTTATTGTAGAATGTCTGAAACGTTGAAACTTGAGACCATCCTATGTGCTTTAATATTTCATCAGTGGGAATCATCTGATTTGCTTTGGATGTAGCCGCTGATCTGGTGCTGTGAGCCTTGAACTGTGTTGTATCCACACCACCTGCGTGTAGAACAGCTTTAATCCATCGTCCTATAGTACTTGAAGTAACAGGTCGATGAGGCTTGACGTATGATATAAGTAGTCGCGAGTTTTCTTGGCTACGTAGGTTTTTTGTCTTTTTAAGATAGTAGTGGAGAGTGGAATATACACAAAGCTGCTCCTTGATGTACTTCCGAACACCAAGGATGCAAATATCTTTCCGGGTCTGTCTTGTTTGACATGATCCCGTATGTAAAATAAATAGAAATCTGCAGTCTCTTTCATAGCGTCAATATCGAGAAACGATAATGTCTGACATCGTTGTCCAGATGTGAGTGCAAGTAAGATAACTAATTTAAATGTCAGTTCCTTTAAGGAGAGTTTTTCCAAAGGAAATAACAGTTCTATATATTTAAGTACTGGGTTGACATCCCAAGTCTCTTGATAACGAGGCAAGGGTTTGCAAGAATTAAACACGCCCTTGAGATAACGTACAATGAAGGGATGATTAGTGATCGTGTAGTGAGTACCAGGAAGGTTATAACCCATTAAATAGTTTGATAACGCTGAGCGTGCTGTATTAATACGTGGTGGAATACGACAATTGTTTGCTATGTAAATAATGAAGAAATTCCAACACATCGTTGATATTTGGGTGCATTGTATCAATTTCCCTTTGTAGACAAAATTCACCCCATTTCTTGATGTGAACATCATATTGTTTCCGTGTACCTGGCCTCCACGAGGACATGAGGACATTGCCAATGTCCTCAGAAATGCGGCAGTCAATAAACTGTTGCCTGATACTTTGCATGCCATGAGTTGTAGCTTGGGACTCAGCGGATGAACATCCCCATGAACTGGATGGCAAAGCACTTTCCTTCTGACTCGGAATATCCTGGGATGATCGATTAGGAGACTTAGAAGTCTTGTGAACCAAGTTTGTGTGGTCCACAGAGGTACTATGATGATTGTTGTTGCTTGTTCCAAAAGTACTTTTTGGAGACATCTGGCAATTAAACAGAATGGTGGAAACATATAGCTGTTAATGAACTGGGACCAATTCACAGTAAAGGCGTCTACATAGGTTGCACATGGATCTCGTTTCCAAGAAACGTATGCACTGGTCTGATGGTTGATTCGACTAGCAAACAAATCAATCTCAGGGACCCCATACATCCCACAAATTCGTTCAAATAGAATGGGATTCAACTGCCACTCTATTCCATCCTCAAAATGCCGTGAGAGCGAGTCTGCAGTTACATTCAACTGTCCCGGGTGATGAGAAGCAGACAGCCAAAGGTTCCGATCGATGGCCCATAACCAAATTTCCTTGGCTATCTGATTGCATTCTTTATTCTTACAACCTCCCATTGCATTAATATATGATACAGTTGTCGTGTTGTCAGACAAGATTCTAATGTGTTGGTTAGATACAGAGCCAACAAGGGACATTAGTCCTAGTTTCACTGCAAGAATTTCAAGAACATTGATATGATACTTCAATTCCACTTGCGACCATAGACCTTGTGTTTGGGTCTTTTGAAATGTAGCACCCCAACCCATAGATGATGCATCTGTTGTAAGTGTCTGGGTTGGATTATCATGTGCAATGTTTCTCCTTGCGGTGGGGAGTGAGTTGACCCACCACTTCAATTCTTCCAGACTGTTCCTGGAAAGGGACATTTTCGCCTCAAAATTTCCTTGAGCAGCTTTTAATGCCACATCTTTGTCATATTCTAAGTTTCGGTAGAAAAGAGGGCCAAATTCCACCCCAGAAAATGTTGATACCAGTGTTCCTATCAGTGAAGCAACGTCTCGAATAGTACATTCCTTGGCATGCAAATACTTCTGACACATGAACATAATTTTTTCTCTTTTCTTTGGGGTCAAGCAAACTGTCATAGAGTCAGAATTCAACAGGAAACCAAGAAACTCCAATGATTGTGTAGGATTGAAAATAGACTTGGTAGGGTGAACCACAAAACCCAGTCGAGTGAATAGTTGGACTGCATGTAAGGTAGCTTCGCGACAGGCATCCTCAGTATCCTCCGTGTAAAAAGAATCATCAATATATCCTAAACAATTATGTCCATATTGAGTTCGAAGGGTGGAAAACACTGGTTTGAGCACCTTTGTAAAAAGGCGTGGACTGCTAGTCAACCCCATGGGTAGGGCCCGAAATTGAAACAGATATCCTTTCCAAGCAAACTTGAGAAACTTTCTAAAGTCAGGAGATATTGGTATTGAATAATAAGCATCCTGCAAGTCTATTGAAGACATGAAAAACCCGGGCTTCATTAATTTTATAGCAGACTCAAGCGTGTCCATTTTAAACTTATGATATGTGATCGTTTGATTAAGAGACTTGAAATTGAAAATTACTCTGTAGACTCCAGGTTCCTTCTTAGGTCTTAAAAATATAGGCGAAATAATTTCCCCTGGTTCTGACTGACACTGTTCAATAATTTGCTTTTTCAAAAAGACATCAATCTCCCCATCAATAGCTTGTTGTTCTGTTAATGAAAACTTGTGTTCTGGGTGTAAGGAACTTGGAAAATCATCAGCTGACTTAGGGACACAGTCAAATTCAAGGTCACAATTAGACACACATTGCAAGACAAAAGGGTCTGAAGTAATTGTTTTCCATTCTTCTAGACAGTGTTGTAATTGCCCTGCTTTGAAGAGTGTCTCTGACCCAATGATATTGTTAATTTGACTTGTGTAACTAACCTGCGCTCTGGAGATTATTGGCGAGACTCTCTGTTGGTCTGAGTGGACTGTCTTGCTCCTGCCCTCCTGCGGTAGGAGCCTCTCTCCCATAAAAAAGGCTTTGAGGCATAAGATCTACCATCTATTGAAGATGAAGAGGCTCTGTGTCGGTTTTGGGTGCTGTAAGGGTGATAATCTTTACGACTATTTCTCCTGGATGATAGCTTCTTTGACAGCTTGTTTGCCTTATTGACTTCATCAATTTCTTATCCAATGTCATCTCCAAACAACTGATCTGTAATTGGTGTGGCAGAGTTACAGAGGGAAGCAAACTGAGAGTTCAGTTCAGGTCTTAAGGATTCCCGTCGGCGAAGGTTTAGTTCCCGATTACCTGCCAATCCAAGGACTAAAGAATGTGCAAGGATGGACTTCATCTCTCCTGATGCCTTCTCGCAGGCAGTCATTGTGGCATACATGGCGGTAATAAAGCATTGCTGGGCCTTTTGAAACGCCCTATCTGCGGCTTTGGTATTCTGACCTAACTGATTCCAAACAGCTCTATTTACCTTGGGCGAGACCAATAATTTGCAATTTTCTCGTCGTGGATATTTCACCATGAGTCTTCGAGTTTTGACTTGGGAAGCTTTCCTTTTACCAGTTCTTCCACCATGGTAGCTAATTTGGAATCAACCGCTGGTCCAGTCTTATCAGATGTAGAAAATTCTTCTACGAGGTTCTCGAAACTAGAAGTGGTTTTTCCCACATAATCATCGATGAACTGGCTCACTTCTTGTGTACTCTTGTCACTTTCATCTAGTGAGGAATGTCCTCTTCAGTATCTGGGTCGTCAACAGGAGCAAGCTGTTCGTGAATGTGATCAGTGATCTCCTGTTTGAATGTATTAAACATTCCTAGTAACTCATCTTTCCAAGATGAAGGGGGTGAATCCTTAGCACCATCTGCCATGGCTCAAAATTACTGGAAAATAACCGATAGCAGAGTAACCATTAGAGCTACGGTTTAACTACCATCATTAACCAGTTTGGGAACTTGGAGAAGCTGCCAAAAAACTTCGATACCTTCGATGGCCACGTGTTCCATTTCAACTCGGGAAGCTACAACTTTCTTTCCCTTAATGTCGAGATTTTTTGCTGATAGGGAAACTATAACTTTCTTTCCCCAATAACCGCCTACATTTCGTATGTTTCGGCGGCGTAAGTGAGGCCTGAAGCACTCGACTTACTCAACCAGATTCGCTTGGACGAGTTTGTACTAAAATATCACTTTAAATAAGGCCAAAAACCAGCAAAAACCCTAGAACGAAAGAAGAAGAGATAAGATAAGATAAAATGAACGTCTTACCTAAAGTGTAAAGGAGTTAAAATTCTGAAAACCTCCATAACTTCGAAGAAATCAGAGCTCCGAACTCCACGGCTAAGCGATGTGTACTGAATATCCACGGCGGCACGTGTGCATCTCATGCTAACCGGAAGTGACGTCACCGTGATTTGTTAGAAACTCTGATTTGTCAACCCCTTTTTGTGATATTTTGGTTTACAGCGACCTCAAAATAGGACAAAACTTTAATCTGATGGGTGGGTAGGGTGAGGCACATACATATCTAAGTATTTGACTTAGGATTTTACCGTGAGGATTTTTTCTCAGCGCGGGAAATTGAACTTTATAATTCTAAGCTTTATTTTTGGTTTTAAAACTCATAAT